>RAKG01000055.1:0-266231 GCA_009802275.1 Neurospora sp. CHS-2018a
ACCCCTGTAACTGCAAATCCGGCCCAAATTCTTTGCAGTTTGCAATTTGCAGTCTCAGTATAGGAAAATAATTCCGGCAAGACATTTCCTTGCACTTAAGGGCGATTTTGCAGAAGGGGGGGGTTGCACTAACAGGGGTTTCTACTGTATATCCCACCTGATCCTGATCCTTCCCCGCCACCGCGCACTTCCAGCTTCCATTCCCAGCTGCTCGCTCGGTTCACTCAGTTCCAACTCTCGACAACCAACCTACTGCGACAGTCAATCAATCAACCCCGACAACACTCGCACATTCAACGCGACTCCCGGCGGATTGTCCACCACCAGACATTCCAGAAGCGCTCGCCGGACTGGGAATTGCAAGTTGAACAATTGGGTCTAGGCAGTCGGCATTGCGGCTGAACAAAGGAACAAGAGGATTGCCATCAACACCACACACACACGCCAGGCGGCCCTGATCAGGCTCAGACAAAGACGGAAAGCCAAGATTGAGGCAAAGTCGGCCAGACAGCGCCTCTCGAACACTGGGTCGGCTATCGACTTGGAGGGATAGAAGCATTGGGGCGCGACCAGTTTACACGAAACGGACCCCGAAATTAGCTGGACAACCGCTGCTCCCAAATTACAACGTCTCCCTTACGTTCGCACGGTCGCAAACACTAGCAGAGAACGACCCCGTTCGCGATATTCACTCCCGTCATCGCAGCGCTACTTCCCCGGCGCCCATCCGACCGATACATACGGCGCATTTGGATCGTTACACAGATCCCAGCCAGCAGCACCCTCCACGACACACACACACGCAGAACCGCCCAGGACCAACCCCAGAGGGATCCTAGGCAACACCTCTCGCCGTCCGTCATTTGAGTCGGCGTAACCCCAACCACGATTGCCTGCGCACGCCGACACTAGGACGCCCGTTCCAAAAGTTGTTTGCTGACGCCCCTCACCCCGTCAGCCGTTTCTGTTTCTCTACCTGTATAGCACAATAGTTCCGGTTTTGGTTTGTGTACACACAGCTTACAAGTCGTCTGAGTATCGCTGTCGGACAAGATGAAGGTACGTCATTCCCCGCTGTTCTGTGCTATGCCATCCCATCTCTCTTCCCTTCCCCGTCCCTCGTCCTCTTTAGTCCGATCATTTTCGCTCGTTCCCCAAAGAACAGCCCTCGTGATTGTCCAGTCACTGGCAGAGGCTTCACTGCTATTGGGGACATGAGAGATAGGATCGGGCTACGGCTCAGCTATTCATACACCACCACATAGGCGTTCTTGCCTTGGCCAGTTCGTCACGATGGAGTACAGCTTGCGTGAACCGGAGGAATCCTTTTTCTTGGTGTCTGCTCCATCTACACCCATAGCACCTCTCGAATTTGCTTGGCCTGGTCGGAATACTCTTCTCAATACTGCGGTCTCGTCGTTCTGGCAACTAACAATGTCACGCGGTTTTAAGGCTCTACGAAGGTCCATCAAGGGTGGAGAGAAGGACTCCAAACCCCATATTACTATTCAACCGAAATCTGCCGTCGCCATTGTCCCTCCAAAGAAGGTATGTCTCGGAACAGGGTCTCAACCACAAGGCACTTGCGCTAAACTTGCTATCCCAGGTTATAAAAGCTCTTTACGATTACGAAGCACAAACTGCACAGGAGCTTAGCTTTTCACGCGGCGATTTCTTCCATGTCATCGGTCGTGAAAATGACCAAGAGTGGTACGAGGCGTGCAACCCTGCGCTACCAGACGCTCGTGGTCTCGTGCCCGTCGCTTATTTCCAGGCCCTTGGACGTACGGAACGCGATAGCGGCCAGTCTCAAACCGGTTCGTTGGGTTTGAAGACCGTAGATAGCGATTCGGGATACGGTGAAGGCTCGGCAGCCTCGCCCCCTGGGGCCAACGCAGGACACAGGATCTCGAAAACGCCTGGCAAGAATGGAGCCATGGTTTATGGTGTCGTTTTGTACGATTTCCAAGCCGAACGGGCAGACGAATTGGAAGCCAAGCAGGGCGAGGCCATCATTGTGATCGCCCAGTCGAACCCCGAATGGTTCGTGGCTAAGCCCATTGGCAGACTTGGCGGCCCGGGTCTAATTCCCGTATCCTTCGTCGAAATTCGGGACATGGCGAGTAATACTGCTGTCCCGAACCCCCACGAAGCCGTACGAAGAGCCGGTATCCCGAAGGTGGAAGAATGGAAGAAGATGGCTGCGGAGTACAAGAACTCGAGCATAACGCTCGGCAAGTTCGATGTTGGTGGTGGTGGTGGTGGCCAACAACCACTCGACCAGGCTATGAACCGTCTGACGTTGCAAGGAAGCGCCCGGTTGAGCCAGCAGACTACTCACACCCAGGTACGTTACGATTTTTGTCTACAAGCTCTCTGTGCGTTTTGTACTAATAGGTCTCTGCAGCAACAAATACAGGCTCAAGGACAAACCTATGCGGCGAGGCCAACCTCGACACTATACGCACCCATCGCAGCCAGGGTTCCGAGGTATTGCTTTGCCGAGGACAAGTACTGGTTTGTTATCGAAGCCGAACTGGAGGATGGTCGATGCTTCGAGCTTTCGCGATACTACGAAGATTTCTACGACTTCCAGATTGCGCTTCTAACCGAGTTCCCTCTCGAAGCTGGAACTACAGGCGGCAAGCAGCGAACGCTACCATACATGCCCGGTCCTGTTAATTACGTGACTGATGCGATTACGGAAGGCCGCCGCCACAACCTTGACTCTTACGTCAAAAGTCTACTGGAACAACCACCGCATATTTCCCGCTGTAACCTGGTCAAGCAGTTCTTCTCTCCTAGAGAGGGTGATTACGAAATCGACCCTAGTGTTGCTCGCGAGGAATACCGGTTTTCGGGAGGCTCTGGTCCGTCTTCTGACTCACCAGCCGACGGCCTCTCACTACAGAGCACAGCCGGCAATGGTAACAGATACTCTGCCGGCCTCGGTGTTCCTCAGAGACAGCTGAGCATTGGCAACGGCCAACCACCCATGAACCGACAGATTTCGGAACTTACGCAGGCTTCACAGACCTCATTGTCGCCTGCTATCATGCAGGGCGGTTCACAAATGAAGGTGAAACTGCACTTCAACGGCGACATCATCGCTATCCGCGTACCCACTGATATTCCCTTCCAAGCTCTCCATGACAAGATTCTCGATCGTCTCAAGATTCCCCAGGGCGAGCATGTTCAGTTAAGTTACAAGGATGACGCGAGTGGCGAGAAGCCTCCTCTGATGAACGATGAGGATCTCGATATTGCGCTGCAACGGAACGAAAAGCTGCTCGTTTACGTGGAATAATGGACTGGCGAATTTCGATAACCCAACCCATACACGTTTGTTGGCCATATACCGATACACAGCGTCATTCAGATACCATGGCCACATGCGCCATGTTTCACGAACATTCGATTCGAAGACAGCAACCGGGTGAACTAAGACACTCAGCATTCAAAAGTCACGGGAGACGGCTACCGACACGAGCAAGGCGAGCAATCTGGAGGGAAATACACATTCGCGCACTCAGACACTTGACGGCTGCCAACAAACTGCTCTTCACCCAACACACAATGCGACATCTACACCCCAAGCTATATACCCAAACACATACGTACATTATACGGGACTTCGCGGTTTAGTGGATGTAATACTTTTCGAACCGATCGGCTCGTCTCTCTCCACTCACTAAAATTTTCGGGACGCATATGGTTATGGGGCATTTTGGATGCGGCAGGGACCTCGGGGTACGGTGATTTTTTTGGAACAGCTCGGGAGAGAGTCAGGCCAAAGGGGTCTGTGACCATGGTGAGAGAAGGAAGGAAGTGGAGTCAGGGGAGGATTTGCGCGCTTGCAGGAAGGCTGCGGTGGGGCCAAATTGGGAGATGGATTTTTGGTTAGGCGGGAGGAGAGAGTGGAAAGATTAAATTTGATACCAAACCACGGTGTGACTGGAGGCCGATGATGGAGGTGGTGGTGGAATAAGAAGAGGAGGAGGTGGTGGTGGCGAGGGTGATGACAAGGGACAGGAAGAAGGGGCCCTTGTGAATGGATGATGAATGAAATGAAAAACACCAAGAGGCTTTTTGTGTTTCAAGATGTTGATAATGAGATGGCGGGTGACACGGGGTATTGTTACCGTAGTGTTGTTGAGATTTGATATCCATGTGCGAACAAAGTGTTTTTGGTGTTTAGAGTTGAGAGTGAAGATGACCAGAACCGGGAGGGTAGTAGAATGTAAGCTACTCGCTGCCAGCTATTAGAATAAATCTAACGTTTGAAGATATCGCGGCTTTCGATAATTGCATGTGTAATCTGCTATGCAATGTCATTGCAAGTTGAATGAATACTCCATTTGACAACTACGGGAAATGCCAAACCCATCGAAACATATAACACATCGCATATTCTGGCAAAGGAAGCCATGTTAACCATGACACTTTCACACCAAACATCCATAATTTGGTCTATGTGTACGAAACCACGAGTAACACAAGTCAATCCCTTTTCAGACTCCCATTGTAGCGCTTGCAAGTCAATCAGCCCAAAAGCCAGACCAGACCTATCAACTCTTTTTGAAACACATATAGAAATACAATCCACGTCCCCAACTAATAACTCCGAAAGCCTACATTTCTCCGGTGACAGGTAGGTAGGTGTACAATGACCCGTATACCGCTGATAAAAAATTGACGCCCAAAACGCCAGTGGATTCCACCAGAGTCCCAAGGTAGACATACCGATACCTGGAAAACAGTATGCCAGGTTAAACATGGTATAGCAGACAACCTGAAAAGTAGGCGCCTGACCGTTTCTCAACAAGAGGCGGTTGACGATAAAGAAAACAATACGAGAAATAACAACCCGAACAGAGAAGAAAGTCTAAACCCGTGAGAACAAGGTGATAGAAACCTTAAGAACGAACGCGGGGGAAAAAACACTCCCATCACCCCCCTCATCCCCCCTCAAACAACAACATGAGTACTCATATGCTCCACCGCCTCCTTAATAGTCCTCAACATCCTCTGATTCACACAAAACGGGCATCTCACCGGTCTATCCGTCAGAGACACGGGTCCTCCACTCGGAATCGGCGTCAGCGTTAGCGGATCCTCTGGTCCCGTCCCAGGTACAAATCTCGCTCCCGTCGTCGTCCCTGCCCCATTAGCACCGCCGCCCCGAGCAGGTGTAGACATGGCATTCGCATAAGCCTGTCCGGCAATAGTCCCCAAAGGCGGAAGTCCCCGCTCAGCGCGCTCGCGCTCTTCCCGCGCCGCGGCAGCTTCCGCTTCAGCGTCGGCTTCTTCTTGTTGGAGCGCGCGGAGGGCGTTTTGGAGGACTACTTCCGGGTCGTCGTCGGGTGAGTATCCACCCATGGGTGCGTCGCCGACGGCGGGTGCAAGGCTGCTAGTGTTGAGAGCAGGATGGGGTTGGGGTTGCTGCTGGAGTCCGGCCAAGTGTTGCTGATGCTGGTTCTGGTGGGGGTTAGGCTGGTGATGATGGCCAGCAGCAGAAGGGGAAGGGCCCTCCATCTTCCTGACGATTTCATCCCTCACGCGCGCGCACGTGGCTAGAGTAGGCTCGACGCCCACCACGCGCACAACCGTGTCGCGGATCACCGTGGGTGAGACGTCCGCCGTGATGCTCATGAACCGGCCCACGGCGTCGACGAGGTAAGGGATGTCGTCGGCCGGGTTGGGCGCCGTGCCGTGGCGGCGCTGGCGACGGATCAGCAGGCCGTAGCGCTTCTTGAAGCGGTGGATCCAACCGGGACTGAACTCTGGAGCCGTTTCGTCTTTGTACCGCGGCAGTTGGGTGAAGATGTTCTTGGCCTTCTCGGCTAGTTCTTCGTTGGAGGGTTGCCGGCCGGAGGCCACCATCTGCTGGTGCCAGAGCAGGACGAGCTTCTCGACGTCGGGCCAGTTGCCGAAGCGCAGGCGCGAGCCGGAGAGCTGCGGATCGCCATCTAAACGGGCGTATTTGGGCGAGAGAGAGTGCGAGACGGTCGATTGCGAGATGGTCTGGTTGTATTGCGTTTGGAACCACTCGATGCAGGCCTTGTGGCTAGGCCGGACGGTTTGCGAGTTGGCCCATCGTCGGAGGGCGCGGCGCTGGTCGAGCGTCAGCGAGTTGCGTTCGCGTTCTTTGGGCGGCGAGAGGCTGCCGTTGTTGCTGTGGGTGTTGTTGTTGTGGGTGGTGGTGTTGGTGTTGGCGTTGGTAGCAGCCTCGCTCTCGACGGCCGACATGGTCGAGTCCGGCAATTGGGCATGTGGCCCAGCGTCTTTTATTAAAGCGGGCACGACGATGTCTTGTTTTGGAATGTCACCACCCCTACAAGAGAGTATTCAGGGTTTAGTGTAATCCACAGTAATCGGGCGGGAGGTGGGCGAGGTTTCGAAGGTGTTGTGATCGCTGTAAAGAGGGTTTGTGGCTGTTTTCGTTCCTAAACGTTGTCGGAGGAGTTGAGAGAGTCGGGGAGTTGGCAGTTCAGGAGGAGATTTGGGTCATGTTTTGCATGCTGATAGGCTGCTGTCACATTGCATAACCCTAACCCGACCCGCTGCCCCCGCTGATTCATCGTCAGACATGCGCGTTTGGAGCATGCTCCTCACTTGTTCCAATGCATTGTAACGTCAATGAATATCGCCGAGGGATATACATTTACCACAACGACAACTCTTTGCTCGTCATCGCAATTCGTTATGCCACAGACCGGTCAACCCCTCTATTTTGTTACCTTCTTTCAGTGAAAGGGCCCGATCAGACCAAGAGCCAGCAGGGAAGCAGTTGTTACATCAAGGCCGGCATTAACTAGCAACAAACGGAGTGCGGATGTTCAAACTTCTAACGATATTCCCATCGAAGTCCATCTGAATCTCCTTACCCAACGTCGCAATGTCGTCTTTACATTATTTGTGACTTTCTTTTAGCATTTAGCAGCATCTTCCTGTTTTTCCCCGTGTTTTCTGCATTTTCCTTCATTGCTTTCGACATGTGGACCGCGAGTGTTTAAGCAAATTAACTTGTCCGCACGCACTCGAAACACACATATACGGACTCTTCTCTTACCAAGCGTCATATTTCCTCTCCCTTTTATCCTCCAAAGCACAAGATCACTTGTTCCTGGTTTTCTGGCACAGATCAGATCTGGTACACATCTGCACATATGGAACACACAAAGTGGCTAGCTTTGGACGACGCGTTTGCCAGGGCCTTTTGCCATGCATCAATAAGAAAGAGTCAACAAGCCAGCTTTCATCACCAGTCACAAAGCCCAGGTATGGTGTCCTGTCTGAGAGATCTACTTGCAAGTGCTTTTAGGTTTCAACAAGTCATTGTCTCAACGGCGTTCGTCCTTGAGGAGAGAAAAAGGTGCGAACGTGCATGGTTTAGTAGTTATGGGCAAGTTAACTCATCCAGATTGACTCAACAGAACGATCTCACATCCGCAAATATCAATTATCATGGTCATGTGAGCCAGTCATGAGTACTTGACAGTCAAGATGCCCTTTTCATTCCTTCATAATGCTTTAGTGGACGTCTACCAGGTCAAACCAGCCCCAAGGCACATGACAAGCCAAGTCGGTTCCTCGAACCCTTCGTGACCGACGAGATAAACAGCTTGATGTTGCAAGCCAATATTAAGTCGCGGATTTTGACCAGCCACGCGCCCATATCTTTGGACAGTCCATGCACCCCAACCCGCTACGATCCTGACGGCCCTATGATACTGGAGATATTCCACAGGGCATTCCTAGTACTTCGTCCACTCGCGAGTCTTCGACCACAACTGCACCCAAGAGTTCATTAGCACTGTCCTCTAGCCTGAAATAGGGATGCCGGCTTACCTTGTCAAAGAATCTACCCTCGTGTCCTCTTTCCAGCACAAAGTGCATGGCTGCATTCAGATCGGCGACTTCCTTACGTGTTGCATCGTGCTTGACGTTCAAGTCGCCTATGATCTGCTTCAGCTCCTCCTTCAGCTCCTCGTGTTTTCTGTTGTTCGCCTTCTTTTCGGATATGTAGTTCTTCTTCGCTCTCTCGGCGTTCTTTGTCATGACATCAAGCTTCTGTTTGGTCTCTTCCAAAAGAGCCATGAGATCCTCATTCTGCTTCACAAGAGCCCTGGCCTGCTCCATCAAAGCTGTGTCCTGCTCCGGAACAGGCTCGGAAGGTGTGTTTTGCTCTAGAAGAGGCTCGGAAGCTGGCTATTGTCATGTCACGGAATGATCAGCGAGGTTTTCTCGAATGTTTGAAACACTGTTGACAACGTTCTTACCTGGATATTCGCCAGTGAAGAGGCAGAAGAGTCCGTACCCGCAGAGGGCTTGCTTGGCGCCCGATCGGTGGTTGTGGACGGTTTACGTCCTCTACGATGAGAGAAGCGACGCTTCTTGACGCCATCAGCATTCGGTTTACTACCACGCCCCATCTTGCTTCGAGTAAAGGTGTCAAAGACGAGGGTTAAGCGTGTAGAAGGGGAGCAAGTCGGCCAGATCACTGGGGTTGGAGTGTTTTCGTGTGATATCAGACTGAGAGTCAGCTTTGGCGTGAGGAGGAAAAGAAAGTGTAAGGACGGGAAACGCCAACTGTCTTCGTCACGGCAGCTGACTAGACCTTTCTTGCACGGGCCAAACACTCAGCGTGCCTGCCAGAAAAGAACGACAGCAGAGTGAAAGGCAACAGCCCACAACGTAAGTCCCCTTCACTCTCCATGGCCCCCCAACATATCTGCAGGTACTTTGACAGAAAGATGGGATGAATTTATGGGCAAATAACATTCACCCACCCCAACATTCACCCACCCCACACAGCCAGGGTGAGACCGGAGAATCGGCAGGCAAAATCGTGACTGGTACCGTATAGTCACTCAGTGACGGATCACTCGACACTGACAGCCATCCTTCATGGAAAGCTCAGCGTCACTGTTTACATCTTGATTTCCATCTCGTGGTCTTCCTCCTGTCATCTATTACCGCCAGCTTTCATTAGCTAGGTGTGATAATGGGTACGTGCCGTGGCGTGAAGACTCCCCGAGTATACTTCGCAGCTGTCCCAGAACTTCCCAAAGTCGACTCGCCAAGGTTCTACGTCAGCGCCTTTTGTGATCACTTCCCGTTCGTCTGATGTCCTCGGCTCGTCACCTGTCACCCCTTCACCGAGTCCATCCGTTTGCTCCTCCGGTTCGGGGGGATGATGAAGGTCAGGCTGCCACCTGGCAGCATTGATTATCAAGCCAGTCCGCCACTCAGAGGACACGGAGAAACTTCTCCGTGAGATTCCTTATCTTTCTCTCGACAGTTGAAGATCAGACGAGACCTTTACAGGTGAAGTTGCTGGCAGGAGTGGGTCCGCCGGCCGACCTTCACCACAGCCCCCGCCATCGAGACTCGTCGTCCCGTCCGTCCATGAGACCACAACGGCAGGTGACGCGCAAACAATGCCTACCTGCAGTTTCATCCCAACTTGAATACCTATTCACAGAACTTCACAATAGCAACTGGAAATTCCCAGTGGAGCTGCAGCCAGAATTTGCACTCCTGCACGGACCAGCAAACTGCCCTCCTCGTCCCTATAAGAACCCCCCCTCCTCTACACAATCTTGCTCCTTCTCCCTCTTCCATTTCAACCATCACAACCTCTCGGTCTTCCTCGCTCGCCAAACATCTTCGAGCGCAACCGTCCCCAACCACAATGGCCGACTTTGATCAAGACAAGGACATGGTACAAGGACATCACCATGTCCAACACTCCTTCGGTAAGTCTCTTCGCATCCGGCATCACTCGTCAGCAATGGTTTCAGATTCCCGCAAGAGCGACGCTTCCTCTACGTGAAAATGCCTGCGCTCTCCTGTGTACACAAGATCTGCTCCTGTTCTTCTGGGATCACTGTTCGCCTAGATGAACCATGTTGAGCGCCTTGTCACGGTTGAGAGTCAGGCCGCGGCCGTGGAAGCCAAGGTCCACCTTGGTACTCACTCCACGATGCCATCGTTGTAGTTGGGGCTCTTTGAGTTCCGTTCAAAGGAAGTGCTACCTCAAGCGAATGAGTGGGCCTGCGGGTTCTGGATGGTCCTCTACATTGTATGACCTGACGTCCTGGGAACACACAGGGTCCGTGAATGTTGTCGATTCCTGGTGTTTTCTTCTTCGAGCGCAGGTGTGACAACCGCAGCTCGCAGAAATTTATCCCGTTAACGGTTTTTCGGGGTGGCGCGGGATATGATTCTCACGCATGACGAGTGATGAGACTTACCATAGTGGGTTCACTTGCTGACGGATGCACCAGTTCTCCCAAGGCACTACCAGCCTTGCCATTCGCAACAGGCCTGCACCCCAAGACATGGTCGCGGTAAGTTTCCTCGCCCATTTGACATCTCATCCTCATTGCTCCTTCAACTTCCACTCACCTTTTCCCCACATCTTGTTGAACAAACATCATCTATCTATCATGTACTAACCATTGCGAATATTTCTTGCAGGCCAATACAGCACCCTCGAGCTGCGTCAAGGCTGCCACTGATGCCGTTCTAAACGCTGTCACTCAAGTTGACCATAGGCTGGAGCGCCTCGTTCGTGACGTGGCGGACAGTGCAGAGAGACCTACCGACCTGGGTCTGGCACAGTTGTGCCTTGACGACACCAACGCGGCCAAGGTCGCGAATGCTGCTGCAATTGTCAAGATGCAGGTGCAAGTGGCAACCGTCGACTGGGAGAAGGAGAAACTCAAGGAGAGTGTGAGAAACAACGACGGCTACCACCGGAGCAAGGCCAGGAAGGAGAGAAGGCGCACCGACCGCCTGGAGGGACTGCTTGAGATCTTGCTGCTGGAGAGAACCATGCCGGCCACAGAGGAAACTCGAGCCTTGTTCAACAAGAAGATCGAGCAATTCGAGAAGGCCCATAAAGCCAAGTGTGCCAGGAGTGATGCGGAGGTTATCCAGGCTGGTCCGGCGACCCCTGGCCCCTACTCCAGCGACTGAGGGAACCAAGGAACATTGCTTGGCTTCTGTGTTTGAGGTGATGGGTTTTAGGGTGCACGGAGTTCATGATTTACGATACCCGTGGGAATGATTCAGCATGGAGTTCCAGGAAAGAAGTAGTCACTTTGAGATTGTCATTTAGAAGTTGGTCATGATACTGGCCCATAATACACAGGCTTGATTTGTCTTGTTCAATTGCAAAGAAGAACACATTGCCAAGTTGATGCGTGTTACTGTCATGTCCCATGTTGCTCAAAGATGGCATGCCTTTGCCGTGACAACCAAGTGTCATTGTCCTTGCGAGCTTTCAATATGAGGCAACTCACCACATAGTTGGTTCTTTTTGGATCCTGACTGCCATCATGGTTCTCTTGGTGTTCTCTTTCAGTGTAGCCGTGACCTTCATCCTTACACATCTCTCTCGCGGCTAGTGACGCAAGTTCTCTTTCCCCAGAAATGCAAGATTCTCTCCCATTCAAACAAGCTTGGATGATGAAAAATTGTCACACAATCACAGTTATAACGTAGGTAAAGAGTGATCATCATGCAAACAGAGAACGCTCCGTGAACATCAACAGAAGTTTGATCACAAGAAGACCTTTGAAACTCCAAGATACACCAGGAATCTGCGTCTCGTCCCGTCGCATCACCAATTCCTTCAGTGCTGTCTCTCCATCCACAATAACACCTCCAAATGATTCGACTGCCGTTCGCAATGTCATGGATCTTCAGTACCACCGTGACCGCAGGACCCCTGCGTCAACTCCCTACCTTGCTGCGCCGTCAAGCCTGTCTGCCAAATCCAACGACTGTAACCTAACCATCAACACAACGTGAACTTCAGTTGCTCTCCACTTTGGAAGGTTACCTATGAACACAAAAGAAACAGCCCGGCTCAGCCGGTCCCCATTGGAAGGCTTACCCCCTTCCCTGTCTTAAGTTCTTAACTCCGATATGGTGCATTGAAAACGGCTGGTTGGAGCCGCAATATCCGTTGGAGACTTTACCCGCTGCTGTGCTCCGACGACCCCTCGAGACCCTTACATTAGCGCAGCAGGGCTCGACTGAACTTTCTTGGGAGGCACCACTCGCATACCCTTGGGCCTCTCTGAAGACACTCACACACCCTTGAGCCTCTTTGAAGATGGTAAATTCTTCGATCCAGAAACAGAAGGTAGCTCTGGGCGCGGCCGCGCTTGTGAGGCACTGTAAAGTTGATTGCTACGTAGAAAGACCGCGAAAACGTGAGGGGAGAGGTCAGGGAGCAGATACTCAAGTCCAATGCAACGCCGAGGTCAGGCAAATACGTAACTTGGTGACTCAGATTGCTGATGACTTCGAGTCTTACAGTTCCATTCTCGGCAGGTCAAGGTAGAGGGCGGATTGTGTCTGGCGATGAGGAGCATCTATAAAGAGGTGAAAAACCCTCTGCTTTTGTCACGTCTCATCATTCAGAAACTCACCCACACTCCACAATCCTCAATCCCAATCTCCCTCACTGACTCCCAGAGCATCCATAAAAAATGGTCAACTTCCTCACCCTCTCCTTCGCTGCGGTGGCATGTCTCACCCCCATCGCCGGTGCTGTTCCCACCACCACCACCACCACCACCCGCGATGTAGCCTCTGCCCCTGAGCCCTTCTCCTTCGCCAAATGGGTAGACGACATCATCGCCAACCCCGAAAAAGCCGCCACTCCCCAGCAGGCTCTTGATGCTTATTACGTCTATGTCAACACCACCTCTAGCGAGGATGGTGAGTATTGCGTCCTCAAAAAGATCCGGGCAGTGAAATAGCGAGAGCACCGAGCTGACCGCAACCGTTCTCTCCCACCCCTCATCAGCAGTCTTCCCTGAAACTGCTTCCAAGTTGCACAAGCGAGTCACCTGCAACCAGCTCGTTGGTGGAGAAGCGCCTGTAAGTCTTTTTTTTTTCTTCCCACATTTGACACATGTCCGGTTCCAAGCCAAGCAATGAAGCCGATCTCAGAGTCGGATAGTGCAGACGCAGTCCAAAAACTAACAGAATGTGCTCCACGTAACGTAGATCCCCGACGCAGTCGAATGCATCAACTACCTCGCCCGCCTCAACACGCAGAAGTGCGAGGTTTACAAGGGCTCGGACCACGTCTCGTTCCGGACGCACGGCGATGCCGAGATGATTGGCATCAGGCCGGATAGGAATGGTGCTTCGACGATTTGGTAAGTTACCTGCCTACCCACCTAGTTCTTGCCTAGAAGGACTCCCATGGCCAATAGCCTAAAAGGAAAAATGAAGCAAAAAAATGGCGAAAGAAATGAAATAAAGCAGAAACGCTGACAAACAAAATAGCAACAACGTCGCCCGCGCCGGCGGCAAAGTCATGGACGCCTGCTCCCGAGCGGACAACACGGTGCAAGGTCAGGCTACGACACCCGATACTGCGGTGCCGATTGCTGTGCACATCATCAAGAAGGGATGGGGACCTAAGTAAAATAAGAACCCTTTTTTGGGACTATGTACCAAAGGTAGAAGAGGTATCAAGGGAGGACTGAGGACGCCCCGTTAGTGTCCAGATGTGGTGATCGATGGGGCTTCTCGTTCAGGGGTTTTGTTTACATCGTCAGGGTTAGGGTCGAGTTAACCGACGATGACAGCGAGTGGGCACACTTGGGAGGAAGACAAGGGTGTGGTGGAGTTGATAATGAGATTATGAACTGGATAAGACACTTGCATCGTTCTGTTCGTAGTAGTCCGAGAAATGCCGGACAAGATTGGACAGGTGTTGTATGACTGCTTTGGCTCATCGGAACTATCCGATTGCATGTCTCCTCATGAAATGACTTAATGACGGGGTTGAGGGGCATTGGACTGGATGGGCAGATAATCAGTGGTACAAGAGGTCCGGATAACGCGATGTTCGAGTGACACGGGTTATACCTCTCCTCCCAATGCGTCATGGAACAGAGCCCGCTGGGGTATTACCAAAACCAACAAATCATCATTCTCCTATGACAAGGAACGCCTGACATCCACGAACTTCGTGGTGTTTGCGTTCAAGATAGGAGGGGTTTCCAAGCACTTGTCTCATATAAGGCTCGGCCAATTGCTGGATGGCGGAAGGAAGAGTGATAGTCCAATGATTGTGGTATATCACGGCGTAGGACTTCATCTTTGTGGTACCTTACCAACCGCTTGATTGGAGAATTCCTGAAAGGTGCTGTCGCTGCGTCCAAAGCCACATACTGGTGAACGTACTTTGGTAGACATTGGCGAATTGGCAGGGATTTCCTGGTAAGATCGAGGTTGGTCTGCACGGTGCTTCAGATGAACTGCCAAATTCGTCTTAAATACCAGCCCCAGCTTGGCGTCCATCATTCTTTCTCTCAACCTCTCCGACGAAGAAGGGGATTCGGGTGTTGCTGATGATATCCGTAGCGGCTAACGATGTGTGACGATGTCGGATCCATGACGTGATTCTCCCAGGCGATAACTTTCCATTAACCAGTCGCTATATATGTACACAGGACAAGTCCAGTCCGCAACGCCTCGTGTCCGTTTCGATCATCATAACTATCGTTTTCGGGCACTTTAGTGCTTGGCGGGGGCAGCAGCGGGAGCCTGCTTCTCGGTGGCCTCGGAGGTCTCGAGGAACTTCCTATCGGGGGGTTAGCGATCGAGGGTACTATGATGATGCGTGATGACGATAGCGAAGAAGACGTGGGCGCTGGTGCAGACGGAGGGACGAAGAACGAAGGAGAGTCGGAGGCTCCGTACTTGATGAAGTCGGCCTCATCAGAGCTGGAAGCGTTGATGGGGGGAGTAGCAGGGGTCTTGCTGCTGCCGCCGGAAGCGAGGTAGACACCGCCGAAGAGGGAGCCAAGAACACCCATGGCAAGCTGTAGGAAGCTGTTGTTAGTGGAGGCTCTTGTTTATTGTTGATGCTGATTCCATGGGAGGGGCACTGACGTATTGGGAGGCGACCTTCTGGCCGAAAAGGTTGTAGTATTGACCCATTGTGAAGGAGGCGGTTGGAAGTCCTGGCGGGGTGTTTTCGGAGCTTGGTGGTGATGGGACCGGCGTGGAGGAATCAACGGTTTGGAAAACGACGCAAAGGTGAGAGCTCCGTCGCGCAACCTGCCGAAAATTTGGCTGCCTGAGGTTGCAGACGCAGGCCAAGCCCGACCTCCCGCTGCCAAGCCGTTGCCCTGTAGCCGCCCTCGAGCCGCCTGCACGTCCAGAACGTCAAAGTCTCGGAAGGGGCACGGACCACCCCACATGCCCGTTGCCCCGCCATGCACGCTAGTGTTATCGCGTTATCATTCGGCTATCCACCACTACCGTTCGCTACGTCACTGCTCGAATTGCGCCGGCTTATGGTCCGGAGTGGAGGAAGCTCATCTGAAGCTCATCTCAGCCTGCCATCGCATTCGGCTTCTTTCCATCACCACATCTCCGATTCCCTAATTGTTTTCTTTCCTAATTTTAATTACCTCTGACGCAAGATCAGGGACAACGACGACCTTTTCTACAAAAAACTACATCACCGCGCCAACATCGCGCAATCCGTCTCCTACGAGCGAATTTCCCCAAATCTCGATAAAATTAAAATAAACCACGATGTGGCCCTTTGGCAGCAGCAGCAACTCGGACAAGCCGGCACCTCCCAAGCAGTCTCCTCCAGAAGTCAGCACTCCACAAGATAAGGTAGAGAAGAAGGTTGTCGATGTCAAGAACGCCGTCCATGACGAGTTCGACCCCAAGAAGCTGCCCGCGCGGGAAAAAAAGCTGCCCGACGGTCTCCAGAAGATAATCGACAAGACTGACAAGGACGATAACTTCTACGACGATCTTTACGAGGGCTAGTACGTTTTTTACACCGGAAAACCAACACAAATGAAAAAAGAAAGGAAATAGGCCCCAACCGTCTAACAGAGCTAACATTGGCCATGTACTCTACGACAGCGCTCCTCCCTCAACCGACTCCAACGTCCGTTACGCTGCCTACGCCTCCCGCTTCCGCACCATCCTCCTCTCCGCCCACCGCTATGTCGCCTACACCTCCGACATTGGCGAGTCCTTCCGCCCCGTCGCGCACCCCTGGCTCGTCCGTGGTGCCTACGGCGTCTCGTGGGCTTACATCCTCGGCGACGTCAGCTATGAAGGCTACAAGGCGTACTGGCACAACCGGCGGGTGCTTGACCCCAACGTCGAGCTGACATCGCGCCAGCAGCGCATTTTGGGTCTGATCGATGAGAACGGCAACAAGAAGATGGAGGACGACAAGCCGACGCCGGGAAAGATCACGCCGCTGGAGGACTGGCGCACCGTGATGCTGCAGCGCGCTATCTTCCAGAGCGTGGCCAGCATGGGTCTGCCTGCGTTTACGATCCACAGCGTGGTGAGGTACAGCGGGCGCGCGATGAAGAACCTAAAGAACAAGACGATCCGGACTTGGGGTCCCATTGGTCTCGGTCTGGCGATCGTGCCTTTCCTGCCCACTTTGTTCGATAAGCCGGTTGAGAACGCGGTCGAGTGGGTCTTCCATAAGGGCTTCGAGACGTTTGGCGGAAAGGAGGCTGTTGGGCACGCGCCACTTATCGGAAGAGAAAGGACGCTGAGCGAGAAGCCTACTCCTCACAAGGAGAAGAGCGAGTAAGCGGGACAGAAGAGGTGATGGAAGGATGCATAGGATGACCGAAGATGATACCCTCAGATTACGAATCTGTTGTATATAACCAGGAGGGACAGAAGTCACCACTTTAAGGGACTGTTACTCGCGCTCTCACAGTGTATTATAGGTACTCTACTCTTATGTATTCTTGGATAGATTTTTGGACCTTGATCTTCAAGTTGCACAAAGTATCCATATACCTCTATGCGCAATCATGTATTAAAATGCCCCGACAACGTCCCAATCCCAGCACTTGGTATCAGGAAGTGTCCTATAGACCGGATATCGAAACCGCTAGGCCACTCGTCGCTATGCTGCCAAAACATGCAAAGAAAACCAACTCTCTGTCTTCAACCATGTAACCATCAGCCACCCCCCCTCACATCTCAATCAAATCCGGCGGCGGCCCCACCCCCCTCAACAACACAATCGTGTTTCCATTCACCAACACCTTCTCAATCTTCTCATTGAACTCCAACATCCTCCCGCCCTCCACATGGAACACCCGCAACCGATCCTCCTCCTTACTCGACTGATTATTGACATTCTGCACCTGCAGACTCCTCGCCGCCGCATCCAACACCCTCCCGACCACCCACTCCTTATTATAAAAGAACTCCCCCTTTGGAATCTTCGCTTTCGCCGTTTCGTTTTCCGCCTCCACATACAGATATATCCTCTTATCGGCGGGGATCTTCTCATCCCCCTTCGCCGTCTTCTTCAGCGTATTGACAGCAATAATCCTTTGCGCGGCCGTACTCGGTTTCGGTTTCGGCAGCGATCTTGCCGCCTCCTCGCGCTTCGTTTTTCCCCACAGCTTAAACCGTTCGAGCGCGCTCTTGGCGCTAGCTTGCATCGCCGCAGCCGTGGCAGCGGACGCTGCTCGTGCCCCGATCGGAACCTTGGATTTACAGTCGTGGTCCTCCGCCAGCCGATGCTTGAGGCAGTAATCCCTGTTGCAACTCGGGCAGTGCACGCCCGGGACTAAAGAAGTGCCGATGATGGTCTTGCAGGCGTCGTCGGCGCACGGTTTTTGCGAGACCAGCTCGCGCATGCGTTTCCCTTCGCCGGCTGAGGGCCGGGCGAGCTGGGCGAGCCGGCGCCGCTCGGCCCAGGCGCCGGCGCAGGAGCAGTTGTGCGATGACTCGGATCGGTGGTCGAGGCAGAAGGTCTTGTGGCAGGATTGGCAGAGGAAGGGGAGGAAGTCCAGCTGGTTGCAGTATTCGAGCTGGCAGTGCTTGCCGATTAGGCTGGCGTCGGTGCCGGCGCTGGTGCCCGAGGAGGGGGAGGCGACGTCGGCGGTGGACATTTTGACGTAGCTGGTGTCGAAGGAGCCGTTGTTGGACATGGTGAGAGGTTAGGTTGGCGAAGCTGGGCTTCGCGCGCGTTTATATATGGGCGTATGTTCGGGGGATTGGTAATGAGATGCCCCTAGATTGTGAACGAGTTGAGGACGTCGATGGTCACCCCTGCCAAGTCGTAAGGGACGATGGTGCCTTCGCTTGTGATACAATAGCTAAAGATAGCTAAGGCGTGGCAAAGGGGTCGGTCGGTTGTATGAAGATTCGCAAGCTGGCGGTAGAGTTTCGCTGTCACGCGACGTGCTGGTGGAGGATGGATGACAAACCAGATGGAAAGTTGGAAGAGGAAAGATGAGCTTCGTGATGTTGTTGTTGCCTTCGGGGTCCATTGCGCATGCATCGCCTGCCTTTCAGCGCCGCAGCGGCCCTCGCGGCCCTGTCAGCCGCTGCCGTCAGCCGCCGCACGGTGGAGCTGGAAGGGTCTCGAATGCACGAAATTTGTGGAGAGATCTGGTAATCAACAGGGGCAAGAACAACACAGATTGCCTGCCGGATGCCCACTGGTGGCGCTCCGAGTCCACTGCGAGTCCACTGTAATTCGTGGGGTAAAGCAACCTGAACTGGTGATGTCAGCTTCGGATGTTTCCTGAAACAAAACAAAACATCTTCACTTTCATGACTCTCTTCCTATTAGTCTTGCCTTGCGCCTCCTTTAGTAAACATAATCTTTGGACATCGATCTCCCCTTCTTAGAATTCGTTTCACAGCCACTGACTACTCGAAGCAACGAGATGTCGTAACAAGTAAAACGCAGCAAGCCGATTTACAACCACATACCAAGTCCAGGGTTAGGGTCTATGAGCTTTGTTTGCCATTCGCAAGACCGAACGCGTCTTGGTGATGACGAAATAGGGCAGTAAAGGAAACAGCCATATTCCATATTCGCAAACAACTCAAAGGAGCAATTCAATCTCCGATATGATCAGTCGCCAAGATACAAAGCTCCTCGCCCAACATGCCTCCATATGTACCCCGCAAGCGGGTCCGCGATGAATCTCCCTCTCCAGTCAACGAACAAAAGAACGATGCGAAGCGAAGAAAAGGCAAAGAGAACCTCAACACAGCAAAGTTGACCGCCCCACCTCGGAAGCCAACTCTCTTCGACGCCCTCGACGCAACCGCCAGTCCCGGTTCATCATCCAAGACCAGCCTCGCAGCACTGGCGCTCGACGAGAGCTCCGATGACGATTCGAGTTCTCTATCGTCTTTGTCCGATGGCGACTTTGAAGATGTTCCGGTCCTCAAGAAACAGAAGGCCAATGCCCAGGTAGACGAGGGCGAGGACGACGACGACGACGACGAAGATCTCGAATTCGAAGACGTCGAACCCTACCAGCCCCAACCAACCTCAGCAAACGTCCCTGAAGCGCCCACCGGCGACCTCGAACTGACGCTAATCCGAGACACGCGCATCTCCCTCGCCAATGCACTGGGGAAGAAGGGACCCTCCAAGCTCGAGCGGAGGATACGAGTCTCAACCCATTGTGTGCACGTGCAGCTGCTTTTATGGCACAATGCCGTTCGAAACGCTTGGCTGTGCGATCCGGAGGTGCAGGGGATTCTTCTGTCGCATCTACCACCGAAGCTGTGGGATGAGGTGGATAGGTGGAGGCGGAGTAGTGGGTTGGAGGTGGTGGTACCTGATGGCGGTAAAACTGAGGCTTCGACTAAGAAGTCACCCGCCCAGAAGAAGACGAGGGCACAATTGAAAGGGAAAGAGAAAGGGAAGGCTAAGGGGAAAGATGCCGGGGCGGAGAGGTCGCGGGATTGGGGTCAAACTGCGAAACATCTGGAAAAGGGCGCGGTGGATATGAGCCATGGCGATCCCCTGTTCCGGTTGATGAAGGTTCTCAGCGCTTGGTGGAAGCAGCGGTTCCGGATTACTGCTCCGGGGCTACGGAAATGGGGGTACATGACGTTGGAGAGGTTGGATCGTTTGACCAAAGCCTTCAGTCAGGAGGAGCATCAGCCGGAACGATTTGGAGAGCGAATTGCCAGTTTGGAGGACTTTCGCGGGTGTGCTTCGGAATGCGCTGGAAGTCGTGATGTTGGCGCTCAACTTTTCACGGCGTTGTTGAGGGCATTGGGGCTCGAGGCTAGGCTGGTGGCTAGTCTACAGCCTTTGGGGTTTGGCTGGACCAAAGTGGAAGAGGCAGATCCGGAGAAGGAGGAAGATCTCAACTCGACCCCGAAAAAGAAGATGGGAGCCACGAGTATGGCCAAACAGACCGTCACGACGCAGGCTTCGGGGACATCTACAAGGCGTGGTGCTAGCCGTAAGGCAACGAAGATCCAGAGGTCTAACTCAGAGCTCATAGCAGCAGACAGTGACGACGATCTCGTCATTAGTGACCCCGAGCCCGAACCAACACCGCGCAAAAGCAACAAGGTATACGACAAAGACCTGGAGTTTCCCCATTACTGGACCGAAGTTCTTTCCCCAGTCACCAAGAAGTATCTACCAGTTGACCCCCTCGTCAAATCCGTTATTGGAACAAATCGGGAGTTGATAGAATCTCTGGAACCACGGGGTAGCAAGGCGGACAAGGCTAAACAGCTCATGGCCTATGTCGTGGGATACTCGCCAGACGGCACAGCAAAGGACGTCACAGTGCGCTACCTCAAGCGACAAACCTTACCCGGGCGCACAAAAGGCATGCGGATCCCCATCGAGAAGGTTCCCGTTTACAACAAGCACGGCAAGGTAGCGAGGTACGAGATGCACGACTGGTTCCAGACTGTGATGAAAGGCTACGCCCGAGGCGGCAGGAGCAAACCCGCCCTGACCGACGTCGACCTAGAAGAAGACGCGACGGACCTGAAGCCGGCCAAGCCCGAGAAAAAAGAAGTCAAAGAGGGCGAAGAGACTCTACAGTACTACAAACAGTCCAAAGACTTCGTTCTCGAGCGCCATCTAAAGCGCGAGGAAGCACTCCTGCCCAACGCGCGACCAGTCAAAATGTTCAGGAACAAAGGCGGCGGCAAAAGTTCAACAACCACCGCCCAAGACGAGCCCGTCTACTCCCGCAAAGACGTAGTCCAAGTCAAGAGCGCCGAAACCTGGCACAAGCAAGGGCGGGCACCCCTCCCCGGCGAGCAACCTTTGAAGCGGGTGCCCTACCGAGCAGCAACGAACAACCGGCGACGAGAGATTGCCGAAGCCGAGCGGCTTACGGGCCAGAAAGTCCTGCAGGGTTTGTACAGCTTCGACCAGACGGATTGGATCATCCCACCGCCCATCGAAAACGGCGTGATCCCCAAGAACGAGTACGGCAACATCGACCTGTTCGTCGAGCACATGTGTCCTCAGGGAGCGGTGCACGTGCCGTACCGCGGCGCGATGCGGGTGTGCAAGCGGTTGGGCATCGACTATGCGGAGGCGGTGGTGGACTTTGAGTTTGGACACCGGATGGCGGTGCCGGTCATTCAGGGGGTGGTTATCGCTGAGGAGCATCATGATAAAGTGATGGAGGAGCTGGCGAAGGATGAGGCGGAGAAGAAGAGGAAAGAGGATGAGAAGCGACGGAAGGCGGCGTTGGGGATGTGGAGGAAGTTTTTGATGGGGTTGAGGATTGTGGAGAGGATTAAGCAGGATTATGGGCATGTTAGTGATGAGGTGGAGGTTTTTGGGAGGCATGAACGAGGAGGGGCGGGGGCCCAGCGGGAGTTGTCCGAAGCCGAAGCCGAAGGAGCTGGGGATGATGAGGATATGGGTGGTGGTGGGTTTTTGCCGGAGGGCTTTGAGGTGGAGGATGATGAAAGGGATACCCAGCTCAGGTCTTCTTTCTTCCCTGTGGTTGATGAGAATGATGAGGAGGGAGAGGACGCACTGGAGGTTGATCACGGCGAGGGCGAGGGCGAGGGCAATGGTGAACAACCGGCAAAGAAGAAAGATGTCGCTGTGATGAGTACGAGGCCTAAGCGCAAAGTCGCTACCAAGGCCAAGGCAAGTGTTCCGGGCTCGCGAAGGAGGACGAGGCGTAATGTACCTTCAAGCGATGAAGATGACGAGGATGAAGATTTGGAAATGTCAGATTTGGAGGACGATGAGGAGGATGTTTGAGCCATAAGCTAGGCACCTAGGGTACGATCAAGGTACCTGCTCGTTACAGGCAGCTGACCAACAAATGTTGAATTGCACCTGTCGAAACATCGTCCATAGCCCCAATTTTCGGGCAACTCACGCATTCGGTGACAATGAACGTGACAATGGTATTCTGGTCTAGGACACAAATTTTGTCGAGCTCGATCAATGTCGTGTACCGCGTAGAGGTGGAAGGTGGGTTGGGTGGCCTTGCTAACTACCGCGCAATCACAAGTCACAGTAGCGGGGTTGAAGCATTATTTGCTGTAATGTGGGGTTGTGCCCCACCACGCGAACGTGGCCTAGCGCCCTTTGGGTGTTTTTCTGCGAATATTCGTATAGCGCTTGTCCTCTTTCATCATGAACTGTACTCCGCTGTTATGATAACTACGTACATTGAATATGTTGGAAGCTGTAGACTGGTGATGTATAATGTGGATTGAACTATCTGTGTGACTAGCTAGAATGCTGGTGGTTTGGATATGGAGGGTGGTGTGGGGCATAGGGCACAGACCACACTCCTACAGAATACCTGTTCATATGGATCTTACACCAAGACAAAACCTGCCTTTGGCCATTAAGCCTTCGTACAATCACGCAAGTTTTGCCCCAGAAGCTGCAGGTAGCTTATCTCACATTCAGACCAATTTCACTTGGCCGACTCCGACTGGAGTGGACAAAGTCGTGGGGTGTGGGAGTACCACTTCCATTCGGTCCAGCCGTTTTTCTGGCGTTCACCAACTGCACAACCAGGCCAGGCACCCAGAGTGACCCAGGTATTCGTATCGACACCCCTTCAGTTTACACCCAGTGACACACACCCTACCCCTCAGGGATAACAGGCAGTCAGGCACGAGGGGACATTGGTGTTCATTGATGGAGCATTCAAAGTGAAGGAAGGAACCACTACAGTTCATAAAATGGGCGTTACCCTGTTCACATTGCCGAGTGGCTGCTTCCACTTGGCCTGCGGTTGGTGACCAGAGAGGCTCTGGGCCTTGGCCTCTGGGCCTCTGGGCCTCTCCACACAGGTTCCAGCTTCGCCTGTGTCAAGCACTGCATTTTTCATTCAGTTCACGGCGCCATCGGACCGACGACATCACTTTTTGTCTTACCCATCGTTGTATGGATTTCGGTCAATTCAGGTTGCCTTCTCTTGGCCTGCACCGTCGGGCACTTCAGCTTTAATCTTGTCGCTTCCCGACCGTGAAGGTTAACTTGGTCACCCGTTTGCCATCGACAGCCGCATGAACGGGTGACGGTGGCCCGGCAACGTGTCGGTTGCTCACACTGTACCCGATCCTGTCAATCAAGTGTCCACGCTCAGGACGTTCGGCAAGCGGAAACTGGGGAAGGCCTCAACCCTGATGGGGTTTGCTGGCCGCCTGCCGCCGGTGCATCTACTCCTCTCTACGACTGGCTGGATTCATCATCCCATCATTTTGCGACACAGCTCGCGTCCACGCAACTGCCGCCGCATTGTTGGTTTGGGCCTCGTTCAATCCCCAACTCAAGAGCGACACCACCCGACGCTTCCAGGCTTCTTAAGCATAGCACAGTCGCCAAGTTTGAAGCGTGATGTCTCCTCTCTGATGCGCCCGCAAACCGAGAGCATTTCACCTGAACCTTCGCTTCGTTATATCTCCAAACAGTCGCGTGCATCCTGCTTTCCTACCCATCGGACCATGGGGCTGTGGTAGGACTTCGTCAGCCTGTAAGTTAACATATGCTCAGAAGAACCTTGAGGGCATCATCACCAAACCGGGCGGAACCAGACGGATCGTACGAGACCAACCTGCAACTTTCGACTCGCCCGCCTAACCGCCTAACCACAACCTTCACGAACACCTCGAACGAGCCGAGGCCACACCGATTCACTCGCAAGCCACAGGCTGGTACATATGTCCCCAATTTGAGGAGAAATTCAAAGTCGCTCCACGCAAGCTGTCAGGCACATGTTTCGCCTCGCGATTTCTGCAGCTTCGCCGACTTTTTGCTCATACGTCCTTTCGTCGTCAGCACGTATCGAACAACCTTGCGAAGCGAGCCTGAGCGATGAGCGCCGCTAACCCGTAAGTTACTTTGTGTTCACGAACCACCGTGATATTCCCCGATCACATCTTGTCCCTATTCTCGTTCGTTTTCATTCCTCCATCATGCCTTGGTCATGTACCGGGTGGTTACCGACCCTCAGGTCTTGGCCAATATCAAACCACCAGAACGACCGGACGTCGCCCCCGACTATCATGCACCTGACCAAGTCCTGAGCCGCATCACCGGGGTGTTTCATTCTCGTTGCTGGGTGGGTGGATTTCTCGACCAAATACATAGGCATCACCGCGCGGACATTTGAAGATGCTCTCTCAGGCTTCGCGTTCCATTCCATGCAGAATGGGGTTGCATTGAAGCACCTCGTTGTCCTATTTACACGGCATTTGGATCACTTCCGCCTAATGTCTATGGGCGAGAGTACGACCATCTTCGCTCGCCATTCATAAAACATAACTTCCACATCTGGTCTTGCTATTTAAAGTGGCTAACACGCCCGGCCCCTGCCCACTGTCAATACCAAAAGCGCCCTTCTTTTTTTCTTCTTTCTTTTCCTCGTCGTTATCACCACCGTAGGTGTAAACCTACCTCTCGTTACTATCCTCCATGTTCACTCTCTTCAATCCCCTTATGCTCACTCACTTGAATCAGGGCGAAAGTTCCAAGGGAAAGGCAGACGGGACAGGCTGGAGACAACCTTTTGCACATCATCATCCAGAGACGTGGTCCCGTTGCGAGGCTTATAGAGATACTAATATCCTGGGCAGGGTTTTCGTTGACGATGGTTGGCCACCTCCTGCTGTACCGCCGGTGCCGGAAGAAGGGCCACAACGTGATCCGGACACGTTTCTGGCCACAGTCATAGGCCTTCTACCGGATATTTGTCCAGAATACGCCCAGCAGCATGGTCATGAATACGGATGGGATCCAGAACTGTTCCTCAACCGTGTCTTGGAGGAAGAAGGCAACGGCACCAAATATCCAAGACGCGCCAAGAAAAGGAAACGAGACGATGAGGATGTGGGAGACAACGCGAAAGAGTCGAAGCTGCAGAAATTGCACAAAAAATATGAGGGTCATGTATCCCAATACAATAGAGACCACAATTATACGCGCGTCTGGTGAGTTTCTCAAACGTCTCCAGATTCTAGAGACAAATCTGGAGTTTACCCATTCACACCCGAAGCTTGAAGCCAAAACTAATCTTGGACCAGCCGGCTACTTCTCAGGGAAGCTTTTCCCAAAGCATATGTAGGCGAGATTGAGGACGCTATGTCAGCGCACAACTTTTCGATTTACCAAACGTACTCAGCCCTACATGAGGATTTTTCGAAACCGCATGGCGTCACCTTTCGCAGAAAAACGTTTCCCAGGCACAAGAACAACATCGAAGAGGTAGCAATCGATAACGAAGATATCACTCCACCGGGCAGAGAGGCACAGCAAGAATTTCTCGCAGCGCAGGAGGTATGTTCAGCAAGATTAGCCAAGGACGCCGCGGAAGAAGCCCGGGAGAGGGAGGAGAAGGAAAACTTCGAGAACGCGAAGGCTGAAGGCGCCATCACCGAATGCGGGTGTTGTTTTGACGAACTTCCCTACAATCGCATGGCGCACTGCGATGGTGACACGCCTCACTGGTTCTGCTATGACTGCGCTCGGCGGCAAGCAGAAAATCAGATCGGACAGCAGCGGTATCATCTAGGTTGCATGTCTATGGATGGCTGCGAGGCGACTTTCTCCAGAGATCAAAAAGACCTGTTTCTGGATGACCGCCTGAAGCGTACCCTGGAGCAGATCGAGCAAAATGACAGCATTCGACGGGCTGGTATCGAGGGCCTGGAGACTTGTCCATTCTGCAACTATGCTGCGGAGTATCCCCCAGTGGAGGTCAACTGGGAGTTCGAGTGTCAGCAACCGGAGTGCGGCGTGAAAAGCTGCCGACGTTGCCGTCAAGAAACTCACATCGGCAAGTCTTGCGAGGAGGCGATGGCTGAAGCAGCCCGTAACAAGGGTGAAGACGCCAAGCGAAAACTCGAGGAGGCCAGGTCAATGGCTATGATTCGGGAGTGCTACAAATGTAAGTCCTCATATCATCTTCCTCTGGTCGTCTAGTTCAGGCTAACCGGCATAGGCAATAACCGGTTCATCAAAGAAAGCGGTTGCAACAAGATGACTTGTCCCAGATGCAGAGCCATGCAATGCTACGTTTGCAGGCAGCCTTGCGATTACAGCCACTTTGACGATGTGAACAGAGGTGGTAAAAAGGGCAACTGTCACCTCTTTGAACAACAATCATTGGATGAGATTCACGACAAGGAGGCTCGGGAAGCCGAGGAGAGGGAACGAAAGAAGCTACTCGAAGCGGACCCCAGCATTGATGCTCAGGAGCTTGAAATCAAGTTTGACGAGAAGCTTTTTCCAAAACGCCAGCAGCCTGTTCATGCTAACGGTGTGCGTGTTCCTGGAGCCTACCCCGGTCAAATTCCGGATCGAATTCGGCATGCGCTTGCGGGTGCGATAGCGCAACCCCAGGTGCGCGGGCCGAATCAGGCCCAGCCAGGCATGCCAGGAGCTGCACATGTGCAGCCCGTGGGACAGGAAGCCGATCTTCTACAGCAGTGTCAGTATTCTGTCCTCCTCGAGACCTTGTTTTTCATCCAGCATGTGAATGCTTGACTGACTTTGCTCCTGCCATAGACGTTAGACTAGGACTGCCGCCGGGACCAGTGCGAGACCGGTTCATGGAGAGGTGGGGACGCCGATACGCGCAACTGGCAGCCCAGATAGCCCAGAGGAACCGAGGACCGGTTCAGCCACAACAGGGTCAAGTGGCCAACGGCTATCCCAACCAAGGAATGAACCAAGGACTTGCAGGCTATGCTGCCCCTGGCGTCCATCCCAACCCCCATCCCCATCCCCTTCCCAATTACAATGCCAATCCGGCTCCCAATCCTGCTCTCAATCCTGCTCCCAATCCTGTTCCCAATCCTGTTCACAATCGCAATCCCCATCCCAATCCTGCTCCCCATCCAGTCCAGGCACCACAGGCGTTTCCGGGATTTGGAAACCAGGTCCTCCATCACAACCACAACCACAACCACTACATGCTTAACGCGCATTTCCCGGCCAATGTTCCAGACTGGAATCCAGGCGGGCCAGGTCTCCTCGGCCTCGGCCTTGGCCCCCTTCCCCCGAACGATGGATTTGGTCTTCCCCAGATGGCGCAACCCGCGGCGCCTAGAATGGCCGCCCTTCCTCCTCCTGTGGCAGTCAACAACGTGCCAAACCCGGGCATCAACGTGCGAAGCCTTGGCCGAGCCCCGGTCGTAGCAGTCCCTCCTAGACAGCAGGTGCCTGTTGTCGATCTTACTGCTGATGATTAGGCACCAGAGGCGCCAGGTCGCCAAGAGCAGGTAGCTGCACGACCTCCTGGACAGCAGGAACCTGATGAGGACATTTATGAGTTTGATGACTTGCTAGAGGTGCTACGTATATTCCGTGCCCTCCGTGCCCTCCCTCGTCCCCTTTCCCCTAACGCTGTATTTCGTCTTCCTGGCCCAGTTCCGCCACCTCGGCTGCTACGTGTACTGGATGCCCTCCCTGGTATCTTTCCCCCTAACGATGGGCTCGGTCCTCATGACCCAGTTCCGGGACCTGGGGCGCCCGGAATGGATCCTGATGCCAACCATGCAGGGGATGATTGATCGGACGGTGTGGCGCTCGTTCCGGTCTTCTTGGGGGTTGCATCATGTCAATGATGCTGCGTTTCAATCAAGGAAACTTGATATCGGCCTTGGCAAGCCTGATCTGGTGTGGACGGACTGACGAGGGGAAAATTTGGGTCAGTCAAAGTTATCGTTGACGACTTGTGGGTTCCATTTTATGACGGCCTTTTTCTGATATATCAGGAATGTCGCCTTTGCTACGGTTTCCACGGACATCACTGGAGATCTTCCAGCGGTTAGGGAATCCACTGGAGTGGAATTGATGACTAGCTGGCGGAAAGAGCAACAAAAAATCGAAGATGGTGGAAGAGGATGCCGATGTCTTCTCAGCATACGTTGGCATCGCTGGCATTGTGTGGGTCTTTGTCTGGTTTTTTTTGCTCAAAACGAAAAGGGGGAGGCACCGTTGCCGCGTTTTCCACGTTGCATTATTACTGTTTGGAATTTTTTGAGCGAGTATAAAGCGGGTTTGTTGGTTTGTTTGTTGCATTTTCAGACGGGGGCATAGCCAGCCAGTTAGTTTGTGCTTCTTTTCTTCTTGCTTTACAAGACATTGCACATTGCGTGGCGAAGAGTGGTTAGCAGTAGCATTGTAGACCGCATGATACCCCAAATAGAGCAAGTTAGTTATTTGCACATAGGTAGCGCTGTAGATAACATGCTGATCAAGTATATACTTTGTTTCCAAAGGGAGAAAACGAGTTACTTAGTGACGTTGAGATGATGGTGATTTGCCAACTGGGAGCTAAGGTAGTGTGAGATTATGGTCAACCTTGGATGTCTCTTGTGTGACCATCCGGACATACACCATGACCAAAGCTCATTGTGACTGTAACGTACCGGCATGTTTGTGGAGACGTCGGAAACAGGAGAGTAGCAGAGGAGCTCCCAAAGTTCACGGTTGACAGGTCTCACCGGAGCAGTAGTTATCGACATTTAAACGACACCAAGCAACCGAGTTTAACTGGCCCTTGACTCGAGCCAGAACATTTCATGTATTCCTCTTCATACTATCTCCTTTTTCTTTCTTCTAGGGTATCACAAATCATCACACCATCGCGCCACCATCTAACTAACCACTACCATCTAACCACCACCACCACGGACCACTTCTCTTCCTCCCCATCTGCCTATCCCGCTAATTTTCTCATATCCTAGATATTTCACACACCCATTATTTCTTCCCGCAGCCGCAGCCCCTGTCGAAAACCAAGAGCTTTAGCTTTCCCCCAACTAGGTAACACCAACACAGCATACAAAGTATACAAAGTTGACCGACTTGAGTTCTTAACGCCCCCTTGCAAACTTCTCATGCCACTTCCCCCTCGCCTTAACCGCCGGCGCACTCGCGTCTTCCGCTTCGGGAACTAACTCGATCGTTTCGTGGAGGGTGGTTAGGGTTCGGAGGCCTGGTACCTTTATCTCCATCTCCATCCCTTCTGTGTTCATCCCTGCCTCTGTCCCTTGCTCTTGTTCATGGTGGTGTTCAATTTCCATTTCGTCGGCGGTTTCTATTTTGTCGTAATAGGTGTTGTTTTTGTTGGTCGTTTGTGGTTGTGGTGGTTGTTGTGGGGCATTTGGTTGTGGTGCCTTTTGTGGTACAGATTGACTAAGTGGGGAGAGCAAAATCAGCCCGTTGGAAGTATTCTTTTGTCGAAGCGAGTAGGTCTTGGGGAGCCCGTTGATGGTGGTTTTGAGGAGGGCGGCGGTGGGGGAGGGGTGGAGGGTTAGACTGTTTTTGTTTTTGTTTTTGTCAGCAAGGTGTCGTGGTTGAGTGTTGGTTTTTGGTAAGGGAGGGTAGGGGTAGGGGGTGCAGGCTGGGAAGGCTAGAAGGCTGGTGGGAAGCCGGTGGGAAGGCATGGGGGCAAGGGACGCAGGGCTGGAGGTAGGTGATGGGGCATGGGGACGGCTGTTGCGATATTGGGTGGTGGGCTAAAGCCGGAAGGGCGCCGTGAACGCGAGAGAGGTGTCCATATCTAAGAAGAGAAGGTATCAGAACTTACGTAGGAGGATTGGGCGATTCCAAAAGTTCAACTAGCTCTGGGGGAAGTTCGAGGAGTTTGTAGCCTACGCCGTCAGGCGCGTGGGAGAGCGGGATTCCCGCGTTAGCTTGGGTGGACATTGGTGCGGTCTTGATTCTCGTGGTGTTTCCGGTTCGATTATTATCGGACGTTTTGCTGATCGGGGAGTTTGGTGGAAAGCGGCGTGCAAAGCGTCTCGTGTGTATGACGATGGAGTTTGGATGTCACTGGGAGGTTCGCCTATGACGATGCTGATCACTTGGGGAGAACGCGAAAGTGTCTCGCGAATCCACGTGATGGAGGTATGACAACCCTAACCCGTAAGGGAAGGGAGGTGGGCTTCCATCGGCAATRAGCGCTGGTCAAAGTTGTGGCCGGGAGCTCATGTGCTCCTTCGAGTTGCTAAAAGCCCCGCTTACTGCATGTTATTCCGACTGCATCTTATTTGCCTACCTATACGTTAGCTCGATACAACGATATGCTTTTCAATGATACCTTATCGACGAGCATGCTTGTTGTGGGAATACCATGCAAGTAAGGAAGTCCATCAATCTTCCTACAATGGACGGTCCGCTATATTTATAGCTCGTGTACTCGTCGGTTAGGTGGGAACGCTTGCAGCCAGCCAGGGGCAACCAACTCCTGTCCACAGTACGTTACAGCGGCACGTCGAACACAGCCTGCGGTGAAAAGATGCGTAATTTTCTTTCCCCGTCTGCTCCTGACACCAGGCGTGATGTTCCAGTTAAACTTCATTATCCGCTCTTATACTCATTTTCTAGTCAGGACCGTCGGTTTTGTATGGTTTAGTCGGTGCAAGAGTAATGTTTTTGCGGAGTGTCCTGGTTGACTTTGAGGGAATCGTGCAGTGCACGACGCTCAATCCACCGATGATATAACCGAGAGCAGACCTGTGCGTTACGGACGAGTGGAAACGGAAGTTCATTTTCTCATGACTGTTTCAAACTTGTAAGACGAAGCTAATGAACTCAAACATGAAAGCAGTAAACGAAAGAGATACGCTGATGCCAGTCTGTGGTTGAAAGGAAATGCCCAAACATGAATGTGTGAAAAGCGTCGCCAATCTTTCTCTACCGGATCTCGACCCACTCCCGCGGTTGAGAATCGTTCAGATCGATGTACTGGCCAAGCATCTTTCCGACGCCGACCCTCTCATATATCTCGGTCTCTTCCGTTGCCAATTCCGCGTCGTGTTCCCACAATCTCACAATCAACACATAGTGAGTCTGCCTCTCCGCCGAGACGCCTCTCTGCCTTTTAACGCCGACTACGACGCACTTGAGCCGCGCCAGGTCCGGGTTAATCTCCTTCGGAATATCCCAGGTGATGTCGAAGTCTTGCGTCCCTGTCGTTGCCATGCGAAACTCCCTCGTTTTGGCGCTCAGCTCGGTCCTGTTGCCTTTGCCGAACCAGTTCCCCCTGATCTCGGATATGTTCCAGTCCACCTCCCCAAATGGGGGGTCCAGGTAGTCAATGCCCCCCTTGTATGCCATCCAGGACCAGGTTGGCACCCTGGGCAGCACTTGGCTTCCGATCTTTTCCAAAGTGCGGAACTCTTTGCCTCGCTGCCAGAGCAGACTTCGCGGTAGTAAGCTGCGTTCGTCGTCAAACACTCCGAATCCTCCCGAGGATTTCAGGTCGTGGATGAGCCGCTTCTCGAGCCCGGCAATCGCGATGGGACGGTCGCTGTCGCGTGAGAGGGTTAGGCGGGAGTATTGTTTGTAGAGCCCCTCGTAGAAACGGATCTTTTCGCCGCGATCACTGGTGCCGTCCGAAAGTTTGGAGGGGAAGTTCGGGTCCCCGAGGAAGGAGATTAGGTTGCTTGTTGTCGGTCTCGGTTAGCCTGGTGTAACTCGTAGAGCTTTGTTTTTGGGGTGGGGGGTTGATACGCACTTGTTCATCAGGGTCAGAGTCTCGCACCTGATTCCATCGCCACACTCCCAGTACGTCTGCCACTCGGTGAAGTAGATAGTTCGCCTCGCCAGAGCCCTCTCCTGCAACACCCAACCACGCTCACTAAGCGGGGAGTTGACGACGTGCTCTTTGAAGTCGTCTGAGAAGAGGGACACATACACTCCTCCTCTTGTATCACCTTCTTTCACCATGCTGATGACTTTCCTTGCTTTCCGCGGATTGAGGAAGCCATCTTGCTGGCTGCGCGCACTGCTCGCCGCGAGGACGCAGTAGGCAGAGCTAAAGACTGACTCCATCTTCTCCGCCTCCTTGTCAAAATCGCCGTGGTCACCCTGAATGATACAAATGGAGTCGATCCAGAGGTACCGAATGCCCAGCTTACGTGTTGTTTGAATGGCATGTTGAAATGTCCTTGGAAGTGTTTGAATGGGAATGCTTCTCTTGTGCTCTTCGAGATTAGAAGCCGTGGTGAGGAAGTGTTGCTCCGTTCCCCAGCAATGGGAAAGTGCAATGTACCTGAAGGAATCTCCCGGTTTGGTCTCACAAAGACGAACGGTGGGTTCCTTCCCGGTCCCGAGATCGATGACGCGAGTTGGCACAGAACTATTTGCCTGTGGCTTACATTGATGTCGACTGTCACAGTACTCGAGCCATTGACGCATAAGCCCTATGTGTTGACTACTGGACACGGTGAGGTTGGGGAAGCCGATCTTGATACGCTTCGATTCTTGTTTGGCTTCGAATGCTTGGTCTCCTACTCATAATCTGTTAAATTTAGACGTTAATGCCGTGAAGGGCAAGCGCGGAACTTACCTGGGGCCCGGCAGATAGATATTACGGGATCGGCATGTTCGTTAAGGTGCAACATTGAGTTGATCCCCACAAATGTTATCTTCCGCGTGTTCTTGAGATTTTGGTTGATGCAAACTTGCCACCGCAAGGCGCATAAGTCGCAGATATTTTTGCTCTCCTTGAGCCCTTCCCATGTGTCTTCAATGAGGAAATCTGGGACGAAGAAGTCCAGTCTTTGGCACTTGGCACACAGCCTGGTTCGGTCGGACGGCTCAGGAAACAGCCCGGCACTGTCCATATTCGAAATAGCCTTCAGTGCAAAGGGGTTGTCGATGGAGTAGTCGGTCCGATCAAGCTGATGAAAATTGTTAATGTTTTTTTTCCGGTTACTGACCTTGTAGTTGGCCATAGAAAAGGGATATCAAGATGCTCGAATGAAATTGGGATTCAAAGCGGAAGCAGTTTAATGCGACTCAAGATGGGTTCCTCCGTTTATACATGATGCCGAGGTTTTGTTTAACCACTGGCCCACCGAAAGAGAGAAGAAGAATTTACCTGTGCCTATTTTGAGGGTGAGTTAGTAAACATGGCACTTGAAGGATGGAGCCGTTGGAATACTTACTGCCTTTTTGGAGCCGGGGAGATTAGCAAGAAATCTACTTCAAGTGAGTGCTCTTGACGGCTCTGGTTTGGTGGGCTTACATTCTGAACGCAATTGAATTAGCATACTGTCCGAAGCACATAACGGTTATGCTGGAAGGGTTGTGGGGGAGATAGGTACTTACCCGCTACGGAGGAGGTTAGCACCATTACTGCTTTTTCATCGAAGATTCACGGATGGGGGGAGACAAAACATACATACTGTAGCACCAACATTATTAGCCAGTGCATTGGGAAATACGCTGTCCTAAACCAGGATAGGAACCCTTACTTCCTGTGAGGTTTTGATTGACGTTGTTAGTTTGTTGTTAACATGAACACTGTCAGAGGTTGGGAATGGGTGTGACGAACATTCTGCAATAGTCTAGAGTCAGCACAGCCCAACATGTGGTATTTTGTTAATAGGGAAGGATATGTGGTCATCAACATACCTCTCTAGCTTGAGCGGACGGTGCGGCCACTCCTCTGCCTCCCGGACTAAGAAAGCCGCCATTTCTTGCTGCATCTGGCGAGAGGAAGGGGTTGCTGATACCCGCCGCTTCTTTTATCTTGTTCATGTCAAGCAATACACCACGCGTTCCGCTATACCAGTACTCCCTGTTGTCCCTACCTTTCTCCAGAATCTCCAGCAGTCTGTCGTTAAGCTCTTCAGATTTGGCGCGCATGCTGGTGTAACTCTGGTTGTATGGCTGCTCTGACGTTGGCTCCTCTGCCCCATCAATGACAATCGCGATCCCGGCGTCGGGAAGATCTCTTTCTGGGGAATCAACGGCTTGTTCTTTCCACAAAGTTTGAGCAAGCAGTGTTTCACCTTCCACTTCACTGGTAGCTCGGGTACTGGGCATGCCTGTGGCTGGACTGTTGGAGCCAATACCCGTACCGGTCCTCTCTTGACTGTTGCTCGGCCCAAGCTCGACCACTAACAACCTGTCTCTGACGAGGTGGAGTATGTCACGCAGAGCCGTGTCACCCTGGAATTCCGGATCATTTTCCAACATGAACTTCATTGTCTGATCGACAATGGGATGCAGTTGGGCCTTTTGTGTCTGGTCATGATCATGGAGTACTTCGAACCAAGGAGAAGCGCTGCCATTTTCCATGTTGATCACGACCCCGGGCCTTGTTACCCGAATAATGTTGGCGTTGAATATCCTCAATGTTTCATTGCCGTACCGGAGCCATATGACAAACTCCAGGATGACACAGCCCATGGACCAGATGTCATACCGTCTTGACCGCCCTGTAGACTGGTTCTGTTCCAGGGTGAAAACCTCGGGTGGCTGGTACCTCCATGTTGTTGCTCGCGTGCTCGTTCTATCCCGGACATCTGTCCCCACAGAATGAAGTTTGGCTAACCCGAGATCAGAGATCATCAAAGTGCCAATGTCAGGCTCCTCCGCTGATGATTGTCGACCTGGCGTAGATTGAGACAGGATGTTTTCCGGCTTGAGATCACCATGTCGGACTGAACTTTCAGCACCAGCACCTGGTTCTTTGTTGTAATTGTGCAACTTGTCGAGTGCAGCGGCAAGCCCTTGAATTTGTCGAACAACGGTCTCGACGAGTGTCACCGAGATTCGCGGAGATGGATGATTCTCCCAGAACGACAGCAGGTTTCCTTGGTCCGCCCAAAGAAACACAAGATAGCGCTCCACGCCCCTTTCAATCGCGGCGATGAATTCCACAATGTGACGATGGCTAAGGCGTTTGATCTTGTGATGAGTCTCCACTTCCCTGGTCCAGTTCTCATACTGTTTCAGCCTTGCTCTGTCGCCTTTGGGGCTTTGATCCTTCAAATATTTAACAGCCATCAAGCGACCCTATTCAAGTTAGCTGCTATCCAACTCTGGAGGAAACTGCCGGTTTACAGCAGTAGGTAATTGGCAATCATGCGTATGCGGACTCACTTTCAACTCTGGAAGACGGATATTTGATTCGCTCGGTAGGGTCTTGTACACATCCCCAAAGGCGCCTGAATCGAATTTCTCTGCCTCAATAAAGGGGAGAATGGTACAGGCATCTATTTTGAGAATCGGCTCATCTGCTTTCTGTGGTGGGAGTTCAGGGGCGAGAAAGGCCCATTGCTTCTCACAAAAGTTTTTCTCTGCGAGCTTAGTCCAGGGCCCTTCTCTTTTGACGAGGAAAGGGACCCTGTCCCTACTTTCTTCGGTGATCGGCAAGAATTCGTCTCCAATACTATCTCTTCGGAAGTATTGCATGGCTGTTTGAAGCCTATCACCCTGGTAATCGGCGTAGAGCAAAGTTGCGAAGATTTTCCGTGCACCGTTGACAACGAAAGCAACCAAGTCGTCGACATCATTCGAGGAAATGTTGTTCTTGGTGAGCTCTCGACGGACAGACTTTTTCGTGAGAAACCTGTCTAGGAGACCCTCAGGTAAAAACTGTCCGCTGGTGAGAAGCTTACTCTCCTCCATTTTGTCGAAGATGAGAGAGCCTAGTCCTTCAATTTGCGCCATACCTTCGTCCTCTATCTCAGTAACGGGTGAGTCTCCGGGCGTGGGTGCTGTTCCGGTACCGAGACATGTGTGGTTTGAAGTCACCATCGTGAGCTCTGTGTCGTCGCGAGGCTGAGCTCCTTGTCTATCTGGCGATCCTGGCTTTGACCTGATATCAAGATCTGGCTTCTCTTGGACTCTGTGCTCGACAACAACCTCTTCCTTGGCTTTGGTTTCTGTCGTTTCCTTGGCTTCGGGCTTTGGCTGAGGTGCACTGGAGGCGTCAAATGTTGCGGGGTTTCCACGATTGGTCATTTTGTTGTTCTTGGGGAGGATATTGCTGAACATGCTGGTCCAGGATTTGCGAGGGCTGATACCGCCATATTGCTGTTCGTTGTCGCGCGGGGGATCAATGGATCGCCGGATATTCGCAGAGCTGGATTGTGAAGCGCTGTCCTGGGATTCATGTGTTTCCAGGCGAGACGAAGTCCTAGTCTTCCGTAGGAAGGATAACTTGCGTTGCACCATGATGGATCCAGCAGGTATGGCGAATGGCGATACAAAGTGCTGAGATGTGGTCTGGGTCAGAACATCGCGCTGGCTATATACAGTGGGAAATGTCTGCTCTCAACCTGAGAGCCTCTTTCTGCGAGACAGCCCGGTGCAATGTTCCCACGAGCGATGTCAGTGCAGCGGATGCTTTTAGTGAGGCAACGAGGCATCCGACAGGGGTGGTCAGAGGTAGGTCGACCTGGCGCAGAAGCTGAGAGCGAATGTCGGGTATCAATAGTCGCAGCCTCTCCTCTTTCCCAGCCTGATGGCGATGCGGGACGACGATGTTACGCTCGAACTGCACGGTGCCAATCATTGAACAATCTGCTCGGAGTGTGTGGTTGCCTTGATCTTGGCAAATGCAGTCAGTCACCCCCCATCACAGCGTAGCCACGGCGCTTAGAGAGCCTTGCTTGATCAAGTATAGACGAAAAGCTCACCCACCGATAAGCTGGACAACGAGGGGTTGCGTAGAATTAAAAAGTGCGGCGTAGATAAACGACTGGAATACATGTTTGGAGTGGTGCGCCCACCAGCACCCTCAAAAGGCTGTCGGTTTTATGCTCTTCATGGTCAATTTAGCGATGGCCTCAAAAGGCACATACGTCAAGGTGCGATAATGTGGACTTGTGAAGGGTGAAATGATCTGAATTTTGATTCCACGATCCTAACTCCAACTTCAATCCCCCACCGGGAAGGAAGGATGCAAAGCGAAATGCTGAAAATGCCACGGGAAAATGGTGAAAATGAGGAAGGAACAGTTGGGCCAATTCGGCCAGCTGCATGCAGTGCTGCAGGTCACAGCCCCCGACACTGTGAAATCTCTTCCAAGGAAAGCTTTCGTGGTGTGCCAACACTATAGACACTTCCAACCATCTACGGTATTTCTTCGTGAGCATCAAGTCCCGTACATGTAATTTTCGCAGTTGCTTGCGAGACCTCGAAATCTCCGAAACAAAACTAGAGGCATCGTTCTTTCGTTACTTACCGAAACGTCGTAATTACCCACACCGAACTGCATCCTTAACAGTGCGACCAGTTTCACAGGGTTTGTCAATCTCGCGGGGAGCTCCTGATAGACAAGGCTCTGATCATCCATCTCGCTTCTGGATTCCAATCCGTCGTCTCGGTCGCTATCTGGAATGGTCGGGGAAGTGTTGTGATCAATCATTGCTGAAGGGGGTGTGGTGCCTCTGCCCACGCGTATATCGGCTCGTGCTGGACGTGTGAATTGGTATTGAAGCTTATTCGAAACTAGTCGGCCTTCAACAAGAGAAGGGAGAGGTTCTGATATTGAGCTGAATGGTGTCTTGCTGGATGTCGTTCAAACGTTGAAGCTCATCCAAATACCGGTAGGCTCATCCAACGCATCCTGCCCTCTATATATGAATGGACACAGAGACTGGGCTGACATTCTCGGAGAAAGCCCACGGGTTTTAATGGCTGGTTAAGCGGAGGGATGATCTATCTTCACTCCGCCCAGCGCGTAACCTTAAGTGGTGCTTTGGTGGCTTGGGGATAGCGTCAGGCCCCCTCAGACAATGAAAAGGGGGCGTAGTCACCGACGGGTTACCTCATCTGGCCGGATATGCACAAATGCATCTCCTCACCGAGAAGGCCCCCGGAACCTAGCTAATCCATTGGCTTTCGATCATTCGTCTACGAAAATGCCTACGATTTTGCCTAGTGCACAGCACATGGCGCGCAACCCCAAGACTTGGATCGACCACATCATGTTTCGGCCTCTCTTCACCAGGCCGGTAGGCTGGATAATGCAACCCACCAAGAAGCGCCGGGGCAAGCTGTGCCTCATGTGTCCATTCATCGAACCTGATCCAAAAACGGCACATTTTCCTCGCATAAAAGCACTGAAATAGCTCGATGGCGGGGGCGGAGGCAACCAATAGATCCCATAGGCAATAACTTCATGAGGCCCTGACCCAGCTGGAAAGGCCGTGATAAGCTGATTGCTGTGGAACTTCTCTACATCTTATTTTGGCTCGTACCTACAAACTCTTTTACGCCGCCCAAACGTTCAGTTGCCCCAACGCGGATGTCGATGATGTTGAAGTCTTCGAAACCTCAAGATAAAGCTCGTGCTGGTCGTGGCACCAACTTGGCGCATGGATGGCCCGGAAGTGGAAATTGGCCGAATGCTAACAACAAGAAGTTCCCGAGCGACAGCATGCCCGGCACACCTTCTGAACCAGCTGGGACCCCAAATCCCACAATCCGAATCACGGCAGCCGATGGGTTGTCTCTACGTGAACAATCCCCGGAAAATCCACACGAAGGACCAGGGTGCGAGCAAAGTCAAGGTTCATATAGTATCATTGACTCCGATGACGGCAGCTCCGTGTTCACTCCATCTGAAGACTTCGATCCTACCGAGGAGGCCGATTCCCATCGGTTGGGCAACGATGGCTGGCCCAATAGTGCGACAGATGCTCCGGAACGGAAACCAAGCATAGAAGAGTCTGTCGAGGAGTTGGTAAGTGCTGTCGTCAGCGCCTTCTCAGCTTCGATCTGTTAATCGACTTCCAAAAGAAGGCTAACCCTACTGTGCTACGCTAGACATTGACTTCGTCAAACCGAACAAATGTTGGGGGTGACATCAATCGCGTGGCAGTTGCACCATTTCGGGATCAAAATGGTGGCCTACCTGCGCTCAGCAGAGAGGAGACACACAATGTGACCGGAGGACGTGGCGAACTGGACCTTGGACGAAGGGTAAATTTCGAGGGCGGCCTGGGTCAAAGCCCTCACCTACATATAACGCCGTCACATGAACACCCAAAAGAACCTCTTGAAGATCGACTACTTGACGCATTAGTCAACAACGACACGACTTGGGGATTCTTCCCGGTCAACTCGCTCCCAGATATAATCACCGAGTCGACCGTTAAGGAGGAGCTTCAGAAGCATTTCAAACCTGCGATGAAGGACTGGGACGGCATATCGAGATATGCACGCAAAATTTGCGGGACATCGTCCTCAACAACAGCCTCCTTCCGAAAAATATTTGCCATACTGGTCATGATTGGGAAGACGCCAGCGATCTTCAAGTTCGTGGACGAAAAGGTCAATGACTTTGATCTCCCATTGACAGCGTGTTACGTACCCTCAAAGCAGGTCCAGATCTCCGAGTTTCGACGGTCACGTGGACGATACGCCGGAGTCAGAGTGGAATGCTTCCGCGAAGGATGGAACAAGATAGAGATGAAGAGTTTTGAGCAGTGGCAATGGAGGACCCTAGCCCCTATCTTTGAACAATCGGATGAAGACAAAAGTGTGTCGCACTATTTTTCGCCAACAGGCAAGATCACCTTACCATTCATCCACGACAGCGGTATAGTTGGCAGGAGAGCAGAAGAGTTCGAAGGTGGAGGCGGCCGTGTTACCAAAGTCAGGATTCATCCGGACCATCATTCCTTCCATTATAAAGATGTGGGTACAGTGGTCACCTAGCGAATCTCAATGCACCAAAAGCATATGCTGACCCTGAATCAATCTCCAGTGCCCTCGGCATAACTCCGCAACTGCAATGAGCAAGTCTTCTGACACCACACCTCCTTCCAGGGGCCGAGATTGCGAATGCCGTTTTGCCATCAAGCAGCTGCATTCCACAGACGAGGCCTTCCAACAATTCAAGAAGGAGGTCGATGTGCTCAGGCGGTTCAGCAATGAGAAGAACAACCACCTCATATCTTTACTAGCCACGTACGAGCACAACGATGACTTCTACCTGATCTTCCCGTGGGCACAAGCCACCTTGAAGACTTACTGGGAAGAGAAACACCCAAATCCCAGTCTGGACAAACAAACTGTACTTTGGGTTGCCGAACAATGCAAGGGAATCGCATACGGAGTGTTGGCAATCCACCAGTATAGGTCGGGCAAGTGGAGCAAGACCGAACTTGACCCAACAGCCGGTCAAAATGTCCAATTTGGTCATCATGGCGATATCAAGCCTGAGAATATCTTGTGGTTTCAAGACAGCCACGAGACCAATGCCGGATCACAGGGATTCCACAGAGGAACCCTCAAGCTAACAGACTTTGGCCTCGCCGCTATCAACACCAACCGCACCGTTTCGAGACAACTCTTGGGGTTTCCTTGTTCGAGATCCTATTGCGCTCCCGAGGCCGAACTCCTGAACTGCGGGGGTCCTGGAAGACAGTACGATATGTGGACGCTGGGTTGTCTCTACCTTGAGTTCATAACCTGGATGATGGGAGGATGGAAATTAGTCAAAGACTTTGAACGCGCACGAAGCACCATGGATCCACGGTGGGCGTGGAAGGATATCAAGACAGACACTTTCTTTGAGGTCAAAGCTGAAGGCGACGTCTCCGGGCAAGTAAGCATGAAAGCAGAAGTGAAGCCACAGGTGACAAAGGTAACTGCTCCTCTCCTTTCCTATCCCTATCAACATCTTGTCCACCGGAACACGAGACGCCATTGAGTGCTAACGGACATGTGTTAGTTCATTGAAAGGCTTCACTGTGACCCAAGATGCACCAATTTCCTTCACGACTTTCTAAACATGATTCAGACTGGCTTGCTCATTGTCAGGGAGAATCGACATAAGGAGGTGAGGTTAACCAGTGAACAGGTTCACGTGGAGCTGACCAAGATGTTGAAGAGATGCAAGCCAGAAGAGTCGTATGGCTGCACTCCATGCCCGTGGAAAAGTACTTCAACCCGACAGAAGTGACAAGGAGTTGAGGCGGGAAACATCCGGAGCCTTGCCTTTGACGATTGAATGAAGGAAAGATGTAAAAGCCACTTATTCTGTGATACCCCATATTTCTCAAATTAGTTCATGAGTTGAATTCCAAGGATATGTCATTGTTGATGCTTGGCCCGTGGTCATTAACATGTCCTTCGTTCTTGCAGCCAAATCTCTGAATGAAGAACTAAACTAGGCAGTGATAGAAGCCATAGGACATGGAAATAAAAGCGTATAACGCACTTTCTATAGTTTCGGGGAAGAGAAACACGCCTGTCTCACCAAGCCCGGCTTGGGTAATTGGAGAAGGCTCCTCCAGTCTTTGCGGAGACTACAAGAACCTCAAACGATACCAAAAACAACATGGCTGAATGAATTCTGCTTCATCTCGTTTGATGTGTCTGCCATGAGCATACACCGCTTTGTGATAAAAGGTTTTCCCTCTCAAGCATCAAAGTTTACGACTGGCCTGATACTAAAATAGCGGCCAGATACTTAAGATCATGGACCAGTCTTCCCACTAGGACCGCATCTGAGTTTTTACAATCAACATCCATCATGCCGCATAGCACTAGGTCTCAACGAACCAGAAACGACATCACCATGAGTGGCCCCCCCACAGACTCGTATACCATAGAGGTAGACCCAGAAAGACTAAGACACCTCGGTCTAATCACCAACGATGATGACCACCCTTTAACAAATGGCCATCCCCTAACCAACGGCCACCTGACCAATGGCTACCATTCCTCGGACGAAACCAGCACAGCCGAAGAAGTACAAATGCGCTCACCAGCTCCCATCGTCGCACCCAGCAGCTTACACGAACCCTCCATCCACATCACAACCACGGGAGCTGGAGCAGGAACAGGAGGAGGGGTAGTCACTGGTACCCAGATATACATCACCGGAACAATCATCAACGGCACACACATCAGCGACATCACCATCAACGGCACGAACATCACAGGAACAACCATCACCGGCACCCGCATCAGCGGAATTACCATCAATGGCACCAACGTCAACCAAACAACCATCAACGGGGCACCTATAGCCACCAGCGGCGCAACAACCGTCAACGGAACCAACAACAACCTTAATGGTACAACTCCCATCGAGAGAGCTCCGCCTCCTCTCGACGAACAAGAAGCCGAAGCTGCATTCGCGGCCACGGTTGCAAGTGTGATCACCTCCAACGCTAACGAGCGAACTGCGGTTACCGTTAACGAGCGAACTGGATCCATCAGCCTTGACACGGGCGTCACCAAGGTTTATCCTAGAGCATTGTTCGACATTAATCCGACTAAATTGGGAGATCTTTTGAGGAGGGAGTTTGGAGATCCGTGGGGGAGGGATCCGCCTGTTTGGGAGATTGAGGTAAGTACTTACCTGTACCTGAGATTGTGGGGATGTTCTGGAGATGTTTTGGAGATGTGAACTGGTAAGAAGGGGCAAGAGAGCTAACAGGTTTGGGGGTGGGAAGGTGCTACATGATGGGAGCTATAAAGTCACTGCGCCGAGGGCGTTGACGGACGCGGAGATTCGGTCTTGTGAAGGGTTCTAGGCAGATGGGAGTGCCGAGCGGGAGTTGCTACGAAGTTCGTGGCAATGGGAAAAATGTCTAGGAAAGAATAGAGGGTTCGTGGTCCCCAATTCGTGAATGGAAGGGGTCATGGATACGGCGAGTATGACATGGTGAAATCAAAGGGCAAGTGTCAGCGTTTACAGGGTCAGGAAATGGGAAAATTAGAACTTGGAAGTGCAACCGACAGATGTTTCTTTTAGAACCCAAAAACTTCCCAACACCAACCACGGATATTTCCGGAACTCATTAAAATAGTCTCGGACACCGGTGCGATGCTGGATCCCTAGGAGTCAGTAAACGACCGCTGTATAAGTAAAGCGTAGGCATCTACATCTTTCGCAACTTTCATTGTTCGGATGGCTGGAGCCGTCCTCACCTCATTGCTCCTTTTCTCCGACGATGAAGAAGGATAGTGAAGGCGATAACCTTATCGATATAAGATATCGAGAGATTTGGTAAATTATTTCAAAAACGGAAGGACCCAGTGCATTCTGGCGTAGACTATCGTCGATACTGTCCGCGAAATGACCAATCAGAGACTGGCTTGGTAAGACGCCCTGACTAGTTATAGGGCCGTGCACCGAAGTAGCTAATTAGATCGCAGGAAACTATTATACGAACCTCTAGCTATAGACGAACCGTCCTTCAACTCCGCTTCGGTGGATGTAGGTCCATGAACCCCCAGACTGTAAAAGTCATCCACCTCTATATAGTTGAAGCACGCTTCAATAATGCGACTAATTTCGTGCTTGTAATCGGTACTAGTAGACGTTCTGTCAAGGTCAAAGAAAGCGACAAACACACATGCAGCTCGATCCATTGTCCGTCCCGTCCTAAGCGGTTGGTTGGGGACGGATTTTGATCCAACCACATTTCTGATCCCCGTGACGGCCGTCCAACATAACAGAGGGGATAAGTACCAACTGTTGGGCGATGGTGTGCACTTCCTTTATCTTCCATGGCGCCAACTCGTACTCAGACCAGAGCCGGCGGCTGCGCATCTTCTACTTATTTAGAGACAAGATACTTCCCCGATTCTGGAAAGAAGATCCAGACAGACTCCAGACACTTTGCAACATTCTCCTCACATCCCACCGCAAAGTCATTTCCCCGTGCCACCTTCGCGACTACCTCACTGCGTTCACACTACTCGACATGCCATCTGAACGTAGAAACCCAAATATGCCCCTAAACTGGGTGGCAAGCAGCGGTCTCCTTGTCCCGGCGCCTGTCGACGCCTATACCGATTGCCGGCATGAATGGAGGAAACGTGATAACTTGAGTGAACCACAAATCTCAGCATACCTCCGTGACCATGTTAAGAAGTGGCTCGTAGCATCGTGCGAGTGGTGTTAATATTGCAGCTCCAAAGAAGTGCTTGAATGAACGTGGCAGATGATGGCAGTGACAACTACCTAGAGGTAGTCGTCAGGTGTGTTCGGCTCAAGGGAAGAGCTAAGGGAGAGTGCAGGCCGGGCTACAGGCTGCTGCCAAATGATGGGACGGGCAGAGGAAAAAGAACGTTCAGTTGATACCACACCAACCAACTCTACCTCAGTTAAACAAGCCATAAATAATATTGTAGACAGCTCTGAACCTTTTAACATGCACATGTGACTTTTTGGGCACTTTCTCATCCTTGACGGTCTCTAAATTGGCGAGTGACCGATGTGAGTTCTGCATGTTTTCGGTGAAATTTTTTGCTGGGCCTTTAGCGCCCTGCCCGGGGACGAAGAGATTGATCCTAGCAGGAGCGGCCCGTGTCAGCGCTACAGGCTGATCATCCACTGTAAAGATCCACTGTAAGCCATCAAAGCCATAGCCGATGCTCCGCTAAACAATGAACATTGTACCTACAGGTACTTTCTGCTGCGTGTTTAGCGCCTTCCCTAACAGCCGCCTCGTCATTATTCCTACCTTACCTTATCTTTGTTACTGGCTGATGGAGATGGACAGCACCTCTTTTGACTTCAGCGACATGATGGTAGATATTTCTTTCACTCACGACACGCGTCTATAACACGAAGATAAGGATTAAACCACGATGGATCAAAAAGCGGAATACTCTTTTGACACAAATAGAATAACATGACCCCGGAGTCTCCTCCCCTTCGCCAGCCGCCTTCTGAAGCGGCAATCAGCGATGTACCCGTGTCTAGCAAAGCCCAGATCTGGGGGCCTACAAAGGTTCGATAAAACGCCAAAGAAAATTCGCCTATACTTATTTTCCTTCGAGTGTTGTTAACGATACGAATGTCAAGATCCAACAGCCCGAGGTACAAATCTTACCCCAACATAGCCGCTGTAAGGGTTCTACGAGGTTGATACGCAGGTAGGCCTTGTTGGGAAAGTTGTAATATTCGACAAAGAGAGCAAGAAGACTGGGCTAGTCTGGAAGCCAGGCTGGGCATAATTAAATATACGAAAGGGGTGTGGGGAAGAAGGTATTAGAAAGCCGAGCCGAGCGAGCCGAGCGAGCCGAGCGAGCCGAAGCCAGCCGAGGCCAGCCGAAGCCAGCCGCCGGTTATCTAAAGAACCCCCGGCAGGCACGAGCCTAGCAAATACTAAATGCCAAATATAACTTCTAAACGCTAAACCTATTATATTACCCCCTTCCTACTCCCCTCTAACGGAAACGTAAAAATTAAAGGAATAATAACTATAAAAGACCGCTCCAAAATTTCAAAATTATTTCTAGAATCCTATCTATATTATAAAGTATTATTAATACTCTCGAGTATTCCTAACGCCGTTGCTTAAATTTATATAAGAAACGACGAATAAATAAATACTATAATTAGTAAAGCAATTATCGAATCCTTAGGAAAGTCTTTTTTATTACGTTATACCTCCCTTATCTTTACGCGTACGCTAGAGCCCCCTCCCGGGCACTAGATCTTAGACCGCCCGAACTTTAGGTTTTATAACGTCCGGTTCTATTTATTTATAAGAAACGCTCTTCCCTTTAAATTTTAGTATTTAGTAGGATTTGTAATAAGTATTCTAGAATAAAATAAAGTATTTAGGCTATCGATACTACCCTCCTTTTAGTAGCGGTATTACTAGGTTATTTTTAATAGTCCTCCTTATTATAATTATCCTTATTATTATCTTCCTCTAAATCCCTATCCGGTTCGGCACGGATATACCGGATTTATACCTTCGGCTTATTAGAATTACTATTATTAGAATTACTTCTAAAACCGCCGTTATTCGAATACTCCTTTAATTAATAAAAAGGAGAGCCGTAAAATATATAAGTATTCTTTTTCTTCTACTTCTTTCACTATAATTCAATTAGGCTACCAATTCGAATAATTATAATATCTATCGGGTTTCCCTTATTATATACTAGGGCGCTAAAGCTCCCCGGGTTCCCGGAGAAAAGAAAATAATTGCTGTTGAGCTTTTAAAGGTAATTATAAAAGTTAGGGAAATTATTAGGGTATTTAAGCTTCTCCCGGAGGTATTTAAATTATTTATTATTTAAAGACGAGAATAATAAATTAATAAGGGCTTAATTTAATTATATATTAATTTTAACCCGGTAGAGTAATTCTTTAAAATGGATAAAAAAAGAGGAAATAGATTTTCGAAATTTTTATTTAATAGTAAAAAGTTTAAGGCCGGCCCTTTTATTTTAATTTACTTCTTTAAAATTATTCTAGAGCTTTTAGAATAATACTTCCGGTATCCGGGTAGTTAGAGAAATTATTTAAACGAAAAGGAATAAGGTCCGGCAAATAGTAAGTAAAAAGCTAGAGTAAAGGTAGTAAAATTAAACCTTTAAATCGCTAATAATTTAACTATCAATATATAATTTCGTTTTAATAGTATAGATTTAGGTATCGAATTTATCCTTCTTCCTTATAAATTTATTAAAATAGGGAAGAATAGGTTTAAATTAACCGGCGGCGGCGGAGGAATTAAAAACTTTTACGGTAGTAAATTCGGAAATAAAAGCTTAAATAACTATAGTAAACTATTTTTACCGCTAGGATACGTTCTAGGATTAAGGGATTGAAACCATATTATACGATATTTCGAAGTAAAATAGTAATTATAAAAGAAAAATTTTCTTAGTAGGGTACTTAAGAACCGTAGCGGATAATAGTAACGGCCGAATATTCTTCGGGTAGTTAAAGAAATAGCGGGACTATAAAGCGGCGAGTATATTAAGGACTATTAGGTTAAAAAGATTAAGAAGAGGGTCGAATATAATATAAGGGTTCTACGAAGTTAATATATAGGTAAGCTTTATTAAGAAAATTATAATATTTAATAAAGAGAATAAGAAGATTGGGCTAATCTAGAAGCTAGGCTGGGTATAATTAAATATACGAAAGGAGTATAAGGAAGAAGGTATTAGAAAGCCGAGCCGAGCGAGCCGAGCGAGCCGAGCGAGCCGAGGCCAGCCGAGGCCAGCCGAGGCCAACCGCCGGTTATCTAAAAAAACCCCCGGCAGGCACGAACCTAGCAAATGCCAAATGCCAGGCATGACCTCTGGGCGCCAGACCCATCACAGCCGCCCGTTGGGCGCCAGACAGCGGATGACTAAATGTGTATCTAATATGCTTTGAGAAAAGATGATCTTTGCCGCTGCGATACACTTGATAGGCTGTACTCACGGTAGGAAATGCTTCTAGTATATATACGTCGCCCAAGGTACTCACTCGAAAATGAAGAAAAGACGATATAGAAGCCCATCCAGTCTCGATATCGACGTTTGACACCAGCCTTTCGAAGTAAGCTATACCAGTAGGACAAACCCCACACGTCTTTTGGGCACGGCCGGGCACTAACCAGTCTACTCAGTCCATATATACCTTATATTCTCGTCCGGCATGTCTGAAACAGACTTCGACTCGTTCAAGTGGGATGATATGGTTGACGGTAAACGCCAAAGAATAACCGGGACACAAAAAACGCACGGCAAAAGCATCTGGGCAGTTATAAGGAACGCGTTTCCAGATGGAAATTTCAAATATAAAAAAGGCGTATGTATCTTGAATGCCTGCTTTTCCACAAAGAGAAGCGAACGTAGTACTTACACCATTATTATAGCGAATAGGGTAATTCAGTTACGGTGGTCACCCCTCGAGAACTCTCGAAAGAGGAAAAGGCTTGGATTAAGGACGGGTCGTTTGGGGATATGCATCGCAGACTGGGACGGAGAAGGTAGCGAGAATGGTATAACAACACGAAGAAGAGCAAGTCTCTTCACAAATGTCTACCATACTACAACCAATCAGGCATTCTGTTTCTTGTGGTACGTCCGGTGGATGAGGATCATTTCTCTATAAGATGATGGGTTCATATTACCCTCGGAGATGTGCGGGCATATGAAAAGAAGCAGGCATTGAAACTCCGGGATATAATAGTTGCAGCGATGCAAGATCGCTCTGGTCCGAATAGCGGTGGGATTTTGCAGACGCGTCTTGCTCCTATACTCAGTCAGTTATCATTGAAGCGTGCTTCAATTATATAGAGGTAGATAACTTTCACAGTCTGGGGGTTCAGGGACCCACATCCACCGAAACGGAGTTAAGGGACGGTTCGTCTACAGTCAGGTCTTCGTACAATAGTTTCCTATATTCTTATTAGTTAAAAGGGTGGTACGGCCCTACAACTGGTTAGGGCGTCTTACCAAGCCAGGTTCTAATTGGCTACTTCGCGGACAGTATCGACGATAGTCTATGCTAAAATGTACTGGGTCCTTCCGTTTTTGAAATAATTCACCAAATCTCTCGATATCGCCTATCGATAAGGTTATCGTTATCCTCCCTATTATCGCCGTCTTCAACATCGTCTTCTTCATCGCCTTCTTTACTCTTCACCATTGGGTAGCTCTAACGGTCCAATGCAACGTTACCAAGCAATAAAGCAATGAAGCAATGAAGCAATGAAGTAATAAAGTAGCTAGAGACAATAAAAATCAACCAAAATCGGTAGATCTACATCCCTCCCGGGGAGTAAGAGAGAAGAGAAGAGAGAAGAGAAGAGAGAAAAAGGAGCAATGAGGTGAGAAGAGAGAAAAAGGAGCAATGACGTGAGAAGAGAGAAAAGAAGAGAGAAAAGAAGAGAGAAAAGAAGAGAGAAAAGGGAGCAATGAGGTGAGGACGGCGACAGCCGTCCGAACAAAGAACGTTGCGAAAGATGCAGATGCCCACGCTTCACTTAAACAGCGGTCGTTTGCTGACTCCTAGGGATCCAGCATCGCACCGGTGTCCGAGACTATTTTATGGGTATTGCGACATAGGAGAGTTGCCCTGGATCTAGGGAGACGGACTGATGGTGTTTCTTTGGAAAAGCGATGAGCGAGGAGGGTCAGGAGAGGGGAGGACCACATACCGGTCAACGGGTATCTTGCACTAGAAGGAGAACAACTGCTGGATCACTTGAAGTGGCGAATCGGAGGACTGTGAGAAACTCAATCAATCCGCTATGCGTGAATGTGTGTGTCTTGTGTACGTCTCCCTAGGGAAAGGAAGCCATCACCGCGGTGACGAGGCGGCAGCACGCAACAAGTCCATCAGTGGAGGATGGGCCCGGCACTAACAATCCCACGAACACGGGCGGGGCTACAGCCAGGTTGCTCAACGTGATGCACCTGTAAGGCCCCCAGAACTGATGCGTGCCAGGAGATTAAGCGCTGAGGCTCATTGCTTCAGTTCTTGACAAAACAGCACATGATATAACCATTGAAGTAACCCATTATGTCGGTAACTCAACATTATTATGGTTTGGGGATTTTGAAAGACTCATGATCGCCGTGTGTGAGCAAGATTATCGAGTGTCTCCAAAGTTTACAGTTTTGCTGTTGGGGGTTTAGCGCCTCACCTAACAGCCGCCCACTGTACCTGCCTCTGCCACTCAGGCTGCAGGACATCCTCCCGTCGGCAGGAGCCAACAAAGCACCCGTGCCCAGCAAGACCCGTGGAAGTTTGGTGCAACGAGAAGTTCTTTGGATTGTGACGAGGTTCTTTTATTGACTGATTTTGGGACACGGAGTGCGGTGGGAGAATATCAAAATTTCTCAACTTGAGATGCTCACAGTTTAGTCCGGGTGTTTGGTGGAAAATGATCACAGCGGTTTGGGATCTTTGAGGAAGTTGCGATGTCGTTCTTCGGTCCACTTGGAAGAGAAAAGGGTTAGGGTTCAAAAAGGGGGGCCTGTGATCACAATTGTCGGCCGGCACCGTGAGTGGTCGCTGCCGTGGGGGCGGCCGCTCGGGAACAAATCGTCGGTCAGGGGTCACCGTTGAAATACTAAATCGAGCACACAATCGTGGAGAAAGATGTCTCGCGTAGGGTGTTCATCCGATATTTGATGGTGGTTATAAATATCAACCATGTTTAGTTACCCGAGAATTCCCCCTTACCCGGGTTGCGGGACCCCTAGTAAGGAGGTTAAGGGCAGATGAAATTGTGGTCTTTGATCTTGAAAAAAATGCCGAAAAGGGCATGATGTGGTCTAGGTGTTACATAGCTTATACTGATGCCGGCCTATCTGGGAACCTGATTGATTCCTGTTATTGTTTTCTCGAGTCCTTCCATTTGTCACGATTCAAGAGTGGTGACATATAATGATCTGATGCGGGAGATATGTCCAAGGCCAGGGAGAAAAAGTTGAGTTCAATATCCAGAAGATGGCACCACGACGATGGAGATGTGGTGATTTGGTGGATGGTCCAAGGATGTCGAAATGCCAGAAATGCAAGGCTGACCAAGGCGGACGTTCCCGAATATTCGGATGGCGGGTGTGATGTCGATCATCGATCACGAATGGAATGAATATCCGGGTTCGGGTTCGGGTCGCCACCCAAGAAATTCCAAGAATACTTGCGCCAGGTGAGGATGTCGAGGTCTCGAGGAGGCTGAGTCGTTGGCTAGGATACTACTAACTGAAACTAAACCGCACATAGGTAGACTTGTCTTTATGACGATGTTCTTGCACAATCCTGAATGACAGTCAGGGGTTGATAAGTCCGGGTCAAGGAGTAAAAGGGTAAGGTTCCCAGGCCCGGAAGACGGAAAGGATTGAAGGTCGTGATGGTCGTCAAAACAAGGACACAGTTCACTGCCCTGGCGTTCATGCGGAGTTGTGTCGTGTGCCTGGATTCGCTGGAGCTTCTTCCCAGGTCGGCTGGAGTTTTCAGTGGTGGAGTTCAGGCACAAACGACAGGGACCGGGAACTGAAGGATTCAATGTCAATAAAAAAAAGCTTGGACCACCTGCCCGACCTTCTCTCCGCCGAAACTCACATGCCAAGGCCCTTTCAGCGGGGAGCGCAATCAAACTGTTCAACAGCTTTCACACTTTCAGCTTCCTTTTCTCTCTGTTCGGTGGGGTAAATGACCATTTGAGAGAGCCAAATGCACGCCATGAGAGCAAAGCCACGAAGTTTAAAAAGAGCCAAGAAAAGGATCGGAAGGATTCAAAAGATCAAGAGATCAGAATCCACTCAAACGCGCTTGTAATATCCCTTTTTGGTTGTTGCTCAAGTTAGTGCATTTTTGCAGGCATTGGGAAGTCGGGCTAGTTTGTGCACAATGACGCGTGGGTTGACGAGCAGAAAGGCGAGAGTTCGGCAAAAAAAAAGTCGACGGGGAGCGTTCGGACATTGTGAGAGAATTGTCGCAAAGCACTTCTTACTGCTAATCTCCCGAGTTCCGGATTCCGGATCTTCCTTTCCAACTTGAGAAGACAATGTCATCAAGGTTTCTGAGGTCGACGGCGACAGAGACAGAGAGAGTCACCGCCCGGTTGTCCCGATATCTGCCCCGACAAAATGGAAGCGGTAGCGGTCGAAGACAGCAGGCAAGCACCCCGGCCCACGGTACACCCCGGTACACCCCGGCCACCGGCCATCGGTCCAGGACTCCAGCTCCAGCCCAGCTCCAGCTCTCCAGCTCCAGGGCAGCACCCCATGTCGCATTGACATGATCCTCCCCCCGAGCCCGTGCTCCCCGTTCCCCGTCCGTTCAGGCCAGGCCGTTGCTGTGTCTTGTTTCGCATTGATTTCCTTCCTTTTGGTCTCCCGTTCGACTAAACCCTCAACCTCACATCATCCACGGTCCCTCAATCCCAACGAACCAGGTTCACGGTTACGTTGCGTTGCCTTGCATCGTCGACCTGCGTCCAGTGGTAGTGGTACCAGTTGCTCTTGCATTTGGGTTCCCGCCTGCAAAGGAATTGAACAGAACACGCTTCCACGACCGTCGTCACTACCTGCTGTTTTTGCAGCTTGCGCTCGCTTTCAGTCAGGTCACCACCGACCAACCACAGTCCACTTCGGGAACTTCTGTCGTTTCTCTTTTCTCCCTTCTTTTGACTTTGCAAGTTACGCACCAAGCAACAAGTTCTTCTCAGCTTTAGTTGTACAAATCACGATTACTACGACATACAGTACCTTCTAATCGGCAGATATTTCCAAGACGCCAGCTATATCGACGAGCCGCATACACATAGACCGTAATATTAGGCCAAAAAAAGAAGAAGAGGTCCCCTGTCGCGGCTTTGGTACAACGCGGTCAGCGCAATCTCTCTAGACTCTACGTCCAGGTACTTAGCACTTCACCCATTGGCTTTCCTGCCCTTCATTTTATCCCAGCTCCATGGCCTTGTCTTGTCCTGCACTGCTGCTGTTTATTTACGATCCCGTCCCCAAAAAGGCGGAAATAACTGGCGCCACAGCTGCAGTGCAACTCTCGTTCTGTTCATCTAAAGTTCAAGGTACTCACTCGCTCGACCTTGTCCGCTACTAAGTCACGGTATCTGCAGTCTGCACCGCCAAATCCCAAACACCACCCACCCACCAACCACCACCACCTACCCTGCCTGCCCAACCAAGGCCAGAGCCATTCAGCGAGACCAACCACGGAAGACATACCGTACCGACCTCTTCACTTAGGATACGTACCGATCCAACCTGCACCGACCCGACTACACACGGACGAGAGACATCGCGACCGAGAGGCTTTTCGAGACAATTTGCTCTTCCCAGGGCTTCGCTATAGCTGCCACCAAGTCGTCCTCCCTGCATACTGCCGCCGTCGATAAGCCCAGAGCTCCCTGATCCCGACGACTCGATCCGTCTGTTTACTTTGCGCCCCCCCTGCCTCCCTGGGGCTGGTCCCGACGAGAGCCTCTCACCGAGTCGACGCCGCCAATCCCCCAACACATCTCCCGCCAGTCGCAAGTCATCAGTCGCCCGTCGCAAACCTTGTCGCCCACCTCCCCCTTCTTGCGCGACCATCTCTCCACCTTTCCCCCCCTTCTCGATCGCGAGAGCGTCATGAACACGGCGACCAATTGAGGCCAACATGGTTCGTGTCACGGAGGAACTGGCGATCTCGCCAGAGCATGTCACACTCTACTATACCACCGACCCTTTGCTCGGCCATCTACCCGTCCTAATCTTCCACGGCCCTTCGACGACAGCAAACTACACTCTCAACAGCTCGCGCATCCAGGTTCATGTCTATAGCCCCGCTGGGTTTATGTCCTTTCACCGCATCACCATCTCGCCCAACTCCCCCTTCTACGATGTTGTCGACTACCTACCGCGCGAGTTCCAAGGTGACGAGATTTGCAGAGGACTGGCCTTTGGCCTGTACAAGTACTTCAGCGAGCTACCAGAAGCCGTCAAAGCCTACCTAAAACACCAGTATCCCACACGAGGCCCGAGGGCTCCCGATTCGGCAGCTACGTTATTCAGCCCTCAGCATGCCGCCGACCTCGCCAAGTCGGCCGTTCCCGCCGAAAACACCGCCGATGTGATCCAGACCCTCGAGGTTGCGCTACAAACACAACACATAAGCAACGTGGATATCGACTTGGTGTTGCCCCCAGGTTCCATCATCCCCCTTGATGATGAGGAACTCGAGGAGGTACCTGAAGATGAAGACGATATTTTGGATCCAACCCTCAGGCAGTACGGCGGCTATACTCCCTTGGTCAAGCTGTTCGGAGAGCCTGTGTTCCTTCCCACTTCGAAGCTACGTCGCGCACCTTCGCGCCCCGCCTCATTACGAAACAGGACCAAATCGTTCTCCAGGAACCAGAAAGTGGAACTGCGCATGAAGCTGGGCGAGTTGGTCGATACTGAGGAGCGGTACGTGCTCAAGGTGAATGAGTTGGTGAACCATGTGGCCGACGAGTTCCGCCAAGGCGCAAAGGCACGAGCTACCGGTAGCATCAGCCCGTCAGAGGAGGACCTGGACAAGCTCTTCCCGCCATCGGCGGATGAGATACTACAACTAAACACGGCGTTTATGCACGAGCTTCGGAGGATTATGGATGATACGGAAGAGGAGGCGATCAGAGACATGGAGACGCCATTTCCAATACACAGCAGAGGAGAGGGCTCTGTCAAGGTCAAGGACCCCAGCGGTGCTCTGGCCATGGCCCGCCTCTTCATGGAGTGGTTCCCCAAGTTTACAGAGTGTTATCAGGACTACATTCGGGCCAGCCGGGAATTTCCCCGGTTACTCAACCTATTTCTAGAGCAACAATCAAGCTTTCGCCAGCGGGTAGCCCAGAAAGGAGAACAAGCAGTCCGATCCCTCCTCATAGAGCCGGTCCAGCGATTGCCACGATACAGTCTCATGATCGACCAGATTGTGAACTGCCTGCCCATTACGCATCCTGCGCTGCAGCTGATGCTTCGCGCAAGAGATATAATAACCAACATCTGCTCTCTGGATGAGGGTGCGGGAGACAAGCCCCACATCATTAATAGGTTACGCGCAATGGTGGAATGCTGGCCCCCAGACTTGGAGCCGCAAGGAAGGTTAGCCGTGGCTGCCGACTTCATCGAGCTATCTCCCCCATTTGACGACCTACGTGAATCAGATCTTCAAGAGAATGCCGGAATTTTCCTTGTATTCTCCGACATTGTCGTCATCCTCAAGAAGAAGACCGACTCAGGGCTTACGGGTCGTGACCTACTACGCGAGATCGACAAGCCATCACCCGCTGGTCTGCTCGCATCCATGACAAACGTTGCTGGAGGACCAGGAATGTGGGAGTTTGCGCTTACGGGGTGGCATAACCTTGCCGATGTTCGCTTTACGGAGTCTGCCGATGGTAGGCTAATTTGGATGGCGTCAACGGCTGATATGAAGGGGTCACATTCTGGCGAGTATTTCGGTGGAAAGGCGATTACCTCGAGGTGTTTCCTCCTGCAAGAAATGTATGAGGGTAGGGCATCCAAGTGGAGCGAAGAAGTCATCAAGGCCCGTATCGAGGGTCGATTTTCCGAGCAGGAGAGGGAGGACCCCACTTGGACTTTGCGTTCAGTGAGGATGGAAGAAAACAATTTCCGGCTACACGCAGCCGTGTTTCAGGAGGCGGCAGATCAACTCATCGAAGGCCGACGAGAACCAGCACCTATCCGGGTTGTCCTGGATATGGACCTAGGTACCAAGAGCGCCCCAGTCGGTCATTACGGCGTAGAGGTCGTGGTCGAGATCAGTACTGCGGATCTGAGGAGGATATCGATGAATACTCTTGGCTTAAACGGCAAGAAGTTCAGCGACGAAGTTGCCTTGGACGACTTTCTACCGACCCTCTCACGCAGAATTATCCAGTTGCTAAGTACCCAAACCTGTGTCGCTAACCTAAGACTCGCCCCCGCCCTTGTCAACTACTACACCAAGATCCTACGCGGCCTCCACATGGGATCAAAAGACATAGAAAAAGGTCACAAGCGCTCACAAAGCGCGTCCCCCGTCAAGTTGTTGTCGAATTTCCTCGGTGGCAGCACGCCCAGTGTTACACTCACAGAAAGTACGCCCAATGGCTCGCTAAGGGGGCACCAGCGGAATCCTAATGGGAGTGCTCCCGCTCTGCTCCCCTCGCAGATGGCCAGGACGAACAGTCGGAACGACTTGATGTTGCTTGCGGCCTCGATCAAGGAACAGCATAGTATCAAGCTGGGCACTGCTGATGACATGCGCCCCGAAAACCCACTGTTCCGGCTTGAACAGACCTTCACTGGTTTCATTGCCAATCTACAGGCTCGTAAAGGCTACTATCATGGCCGAACACTGCTTACTAGATCCATGGCAGATGAGCTGTTGGTCAATGACCTCTACAACAGACTGATCGAGTTTCCTTTCGATTTGGAGGCCTCGGCAGAGGTGGGCACTGACATAGTGTTTGCCGCGTTCGAGAAGTTTGTGCGCATCGCATGGCGCGATCAGATAGGACCGATCATAACCATGCATGCGCTCGATGCTCTCCAAGTTCGCGCTTCCAAGAGAGTGGTGGGAGACTTTGGCGACTTTGTTCGATTCATTTTCCGAGACCTGGCCCCACAAAACCGACGGGCTTTCACCGCACTGATCAAACTACTGGCAGATTTATTAGATGGATGTTCGAATGACGGAGATCGGGGTGCCTTGACACTAGCGTTTGCGGAATTACTTGTTGACGACGGCACCGGTTCCAACTACATCAATCTCCTAGACCGCCTTGTTGAAGACTGCGACCGAATCTTCGAGGACCACAGCTTCGGCGCAACCCTACAGCTCAAGAGCTCACACGACGATATTACCGCGAGTAACCGGAGCCAAAAGTCCATTACGGGATCAATGACGTCCAACAGCTCGTCGCTCCGGAGAAAGTTTGGGTTCGACAACCTGCTCCGGCAAAACAGCAAGACAGAATCCGACCGCGATCGTCCTTCCGTATGGCGGTCCCTCAGCAAGCACACAAGGAGCCCAGGTGAAAGTTCGAGCCTTTCCAAAGCGAGTAGGTCAAAATCAATCGATATCAGCGTTTTCTTCAATCCACCAACACCCAACAGGTCGCGACGCCCAGGGTCGCGAGACAGGCCTCCAATCGCCGGAGCTTTCGATGACATCACGCACCGTCCGTCTAGTTCAAAACGATTAGAAACGATTGGCGAGCCGGAAAATGAAGAAGCGTCTCCCGGATCCAAGCGGTTAAAGAAGAAGCGTCGCAGCTCGCTGTCGGATTTGAAGTCGATGTTGTCGTCCACAACCCTGGTAGATTCGGTTACGAGCCCGCCCCCGGTCGACGACAAAGAGGACCCGTTGGTCGCCGACGCCGACACCGCTGCCGCCCCTGTGCCCATTCAGATTAACAAAAAACAGGCCTCCCAAAAGTTTAACACGGCGCCCCGTCTCCCAGCACCGACCAAGATTCCTATCAGTCCGAACTCACCCACCAAGATACCCATCAGTCCTGGCTCGGGCTCTAATATCAGCCCTGGCACTGAACTGACACCACCATTGTACGCATCGCGACAAAAGGAGAGCCCTAGTGTTAGTCCCCTAGCACCTCCCCCATGCACTCCACCCGAGAAAGACACCTTCAGCTCGTCCCTTCCGGTCCGAAGCCGTCCCAAGGCCCTTTCCGTTTCCCAAATTCCCACCCTCAAGCCTTCGCGGCTCCCCACCGCCGAACGCCCATCATCAAACAGCAACAGCACCAGCAACGGCGCTGCCAACAATGGCGGCAGCCTCACCCGATCTCCAAGCCGCCCCGCCCTGCCCTATAACAACGGCGGTCTAAAGACCCCCACCTCATCCAGCGGCCGTCTCGGCCTCCGCTCCCCGCAAAAGCTCCGCGAACGCCTGCAAACCGAACTCAAAGCCGTCGAAGAAGTCGACGCCACCTTACAATCCGAACTCAGCCGCATCTCTGAAGACATGACCCGCATCAACGCCACCCTCCCGCGCTCCGCCTCCACGGAAATCCGCCGCCTCTCCAGCGCCGTCCGCGCCCTCGAGGAGCGCGTCCCGCAAGCTATGCTCGACCTGCAGGAGCGCCAGGCGGAGATGAATCGGGAGATGGAAGCCACTTTAAGGGCCGCAGAAGCCAAAGTGAAAGCTATCGATCAGCTTTACAAGGAGGCGACGGCCGAGAACGAGTTGTTGTATGAGAAGTTTAATAGCGAGTTGGGTAAGATGCTCAAGGCGCTTAAGGGGAAGGGGAGGGAGGATAAAGAGGAATTGTTGGCGAAACTGAGGGAGCAAAGTGAGGAGGCGGCGAGGGTCAAGAAGGAGAATGCGAGGTTGAAGAGGGAGATGGCGAGTTTGAGGGCTTTGGTTAAGGCTGGGGTTAGTAGTAGTACGCCGCCGGTTGCGATGGAAGGTCTTAATGGGGTTGATGGGTCGTGAGCTCTGGGTTTGCTCACTTAGTCTTGTTATTAGACGGTGCTGCTGTGGCTGGCTGGCGTGTTGTTTCTGTCTTCTGGTCCTGGAATTGGAAAAAGGGAGCATGGTGTTGGTGGTACTGTAGCTTGTTGCATGGTGTTCTTTGTGTCTTCATATATGTTTGGTATAGTGTGGTTAGGTTGGTACCTATGTTTATGGTTGTGTTGGGGTTGCATAATAATGGCTGGTTTGAGAGGGGAATTGAATGAAGCATCGAGTATAAGTAAAGTACAGAGCCATATGGAAGACCAAAAGCAGTTGATGAGTAAGGGAATTTTGCGCCTCTATTGGTGTTTGATGAGTCAGCATGTTGAATTACTACTACTTTGTTCTGACTCATCATAGTGTGGTCTTCTGTTGTATCTATCAACCTCTTGCATGACTGTCGAGTATCGCTATCGAATGCCGAGATGCCTGCTCTCGTACTTGCTGTGCAGCTCTCCCCCTACATCTAAATCCTCATCCCGAAACCTCGTAGTGTTTATTCAACCAACTAAGGCTCCTTTGCCGTTTGCGTCGGGGTGGACAAAGCAGCAGCTACTTTCTCCGGGAGCGCCATGCAACACCACACCTTGTCGTCCTCGTCGAGTTTTCCAGGTGCCTAGACTTTCCATTCGGGTCCTTCCATCTGCAATCCCGCCTCGTTAGTCAAGTACTCGACATATAGAACGAGAATTAATCCATTCCCGAGACGGGACTGAGCGCTGGGGCGGGGCCACTTACCTCCTCCATGAAAAAATTATACAACCCATAACGCCACAGCAACAATCCCAAAAGCCTCCCCTTGTTGGTGCTCTTCTGGCTCAGGTATTGAAAGGGCAGTTTGGCTTGTATCATCTCTTTGCGCTCCTGCGCTTTCTGCTGCTTCTGCTCAGCCGTGAGCTGTTGTTCAGCAGCCAGCCTCTCTTCGAATTTCTTCTGTGCTTCAGCAGCAAGCAGGATGAGTTGCTCGTCGGTTGGCGTTCCCGTCCTGACACGGAAAACTGGAATGTCCGGCGAAAGGTGAACAAGTTCAGTGGGGGGAGGAAGCGAGGGCACCCATCCTGTTCCGGGAGTGTCGGAGATGCAATGGTCATTGGGGTTTGACATTGTGGATGAAAGCCGGCGGTTGTGAGAAGTGTTTGGATTTTAAAAGTTAAGCGAGTTAAAAAGGCTTGTGTGAGGATTGTCGGGAGGAAACTTGGTACTAGGAAAGACTTCATCTAGGGAGTTATGGCCATTAAGTAGGCAGAGGTAAGGACGCGCCGTTGGTGCTGGGTACGTAAACAAGGAGGCGACTAACGAGATGTGTTGACAATAGGGTGTTCAACGGAAGGGACGACCAAAATCGTGTGGCTCAGATGGGTTAAATTGGAAGCTGGGGACTTGGGAATCACACGCCTGGTTGACTCACTTGACTGAACTTTGGTAATGGGAGGCCCCTTCGAGAATCCATGATTTAGATTTCTCCGCCGCTCCGAATCTGTGACCACCAGCCGATCTCACCTTCCTTCCACCAAACGCTTCTTTCCAGGCCACCACAAGATATGGTCAGGTCTAGAAACCGCCTCTCATGTTGCTTTTCTTCCCAAGACCTGACGAACAGAAAGATCAACCCATCATCGCATGAAGCAATGATCCTCATCCACCGGACGTATCACAAGAAACAGAATTCCTGATTGATTGTACTATCTTGACAGACACCTCCCCTTCGTTGGATCTGGGCGGTGATATTGGAACCAACAGCACCGTACCCAACTACTCGTCCTCATAAATCGGCGAACTCAGTCATCCCCTTCTTAATACAAAACTTTTCCCATCTCGAGAGTTCCTGAGGGGTGACCACCTCAACCATTCTACCCTATTCGCCGTAACAAAACAGTGTAAGTACTAGGTTCGGTTATCTAGCGTATGTTGAAAAAAAAGAAATGAAGTAATGTCAAGATTACATACCCTCTTGTTATATTTAAAGTTGTATCTTGGAAACAACTTGCGTAGAATTGTCCAGATTTCGTAACCGGTCGTTGTTTTTGACAGTTCTATTTCTTGGCGTATACCGACGATTTTGTCGTCGTACCAGTTGTGCGAGTCGAAGCCTTGGGGAGTCATGATGGATGAGAATGTAGGTGTATGTATGGATTGAGTAGAGTGGTTAGTGTCCGGTGATGTTTAATGGGCGTATGTGGATTATCTTGCTTGTACAGTTCCTTTTGGAAGTAAGATGTCAAACGGAGATATCGAGGTTGTTTGTGATTCTAGATCAGCTCACCTCATTTTGGAGCGAGTTACTTGGGCCGACATTTAAATAGCAGGAAGCTCTTCTGCCGTGGGTCGAGACTGTGGACTGTTCCGTAGTCACAAAGATGATGTATGCTCAAAGCATATCAGATACCCATTAAGTCATTGAAAAAGGAGTACGGCCAGAGATTCTTTGGCGTCCTGCCGAACCTTTGTAGGAGACCAGATTCGGGCTTTGCTCGACACGGGTACATTGCTGGGTGTCTCTTCAGAGGGCGGCCCTGTTGACCGGGTCGAAACTCCAAGGCTCATTGTGTTCTATTTCGGACACCAAAGGAGTGCGCCTCTTGATCAGTCGTGGGTTGCTCCTTATCGTCATCTCGTAGACCTGTGTCTTGAGTGAAAGAAACATACCTATTGTTCGTCAAGTGGCCGAAGTTCAAGCACGTAGGTGCAGTCCGCCTGCATGGGCACTACGTTACTGTCAGCACACCGTCCCGTCCCGTGTGGAGCAGCCCCAGTGACAAAGAGAAGACAGGAACAATGGCGAGGCTGCTGTTAGGAAAGGTGCTAAATGCCAAGCAGAAAACACAATGCTCATTGTTTAGCGGGGGTCAAAAATGTCCTGTAGGCTTGGAAGCCAGATGTTTGTGAAGAGACCTCCTTTTATCGTCTTTATTCCCATACCGCTACTCTTTACGCTAGTCTAGCATCCGATGTTCAGAATCGCCTCCCAGCCATGACCTCTGCCTTGTTGCAAGGCGCCGCTGACCTACTGCACCTGAAGGAGACGGTTCAAGCAGCTGTCCAAGGCATCCTGCGGGATTGCCTCATGGGTTTCTATCGCCAGATTCCCGTCGCACCCCCCAACGAGAGGGCTATATATCCCGACTACCTAGGTACCATTATACCCTTCCAACGCTCCCCATCCTTCACGAACCTCAGCCCCGGCAACTCCCCAAACCCGGTCACGATCTTCCAGCCCATCTCATCCTTCGCCACCCCCACAACTTTCCCATCACAAATCGTGCATGGCCTGGCCTTGTGCTCTCTGTAAGTCTCTTCCAGTCCCAGATCCGACTTTTCCCTAGTTTCTTTTACGTGCATCTGGGTAACGAGCATCCAAGTTTCCTTAGCCAGTGCTAGGGCGCTTTCACATTCACGTATATGATGTTCATGTTGTTGTTGCTGTGGAAATTGATGTGGTTGTTGCTGTGGTTGTTGCTGTTGTGCCCCTGACCCTGACCCTGACCCGGACGGTTCTTCTTGTCCTTGTGGTGCCATGGTGAGTCTCTCCGTCAGGAGGATCAGGTCGTTCATGATGTTGTGCTCGAAGCCACTGGGACTGGGACTTGTTGTGTTCCCGGTGGCGGTATTGGGTTGAGCTGGGTCAGGGATCGGGGCAGCTATGGGGGGTTGCATGTTTGGTTGTCTGTCCGGATAATCAGGTTAGTTGACTAGAGGACATTGCCAGGTTTTCAGGTCATGTCCTTAGAGGTACGTACCGTGATCTGGTCTCTGCAGATAAGAACGTGAGGATCTTGCGTTGTGGCAAGCCTAGTAGAGAAAACGTGGTAGGAGTATAACCGGACTTCAAACGATGGTGGTGTTGGTAATCTTTGAGAACAGTAGGCAGAAGGACATAGGAAAGTGGTCGACTGTCCCCCATCCATTTCTAGGAGAAAATGCATTCTGGCCTTGCAAAATGTGTGGGAAATAAAGGCAACGGACTTCCGTAGTCCTTCGGCGTGTGAGCATTGTACTGATTTAACACACAACCTGGTAGCCTTCACATCTCTCAGGTCGGCATGTGGCCGGGTGCGTGTTCTTCCATCATGCAATGCAGTGGAGTGGACTATGTCGCTCGACCAACTCCAAGGAACGAACCGCACATCAAGTTGTTCGACGACATGCCGCAGCTCCATGTCTGGCTTGCTATGCATCAGGATTGCTTACGTTGCTGGCGTTCCGCGGAAGTACGAGAGACGTGAGACGAAGTGAACAAAAATGATGGGGAAAATGCTTGACTGGCGGTGGCGACTTGGTTGAAAGGAGGAAGAAGAAATGGCTTGCCAGACCACCTGCAGACGGGATCTTAATAATACTACAATGGAGAGGCTGACTGGGGTGTGCCTTCTCTACGTATAGACGGAAAGAAATGAGGGCCTTCTGTTGCATGTTCAGCGTGTGGAAGGTGCACCCAACCTGGACATTCATTTGCGGCGTATTTAGACGTGGTTTAGCAGATTATCTCCTCTACCGAAGAACCTTGTTCAATCTGGAACCGAGGAACGGGCTGGCAACTAACGCAGGGTTGGAAGTCTACCACTTGCGTTTGGCTGTATGTACGTGGTTGTCGATGCAACTGGCAGACCTGGCCCTCCTCGTTTCCTGATCTCGTGAAACTCTTTGGCACAAGATACAAAACTTGCTATCCACTCTCGTCGTTCTGAGCTCCTTACGAAACGGCAACGTCTTCTCTTACGTGTTTATCCATTGTCTCCATATAACGATGAGTGATGATATGGGTAAGTCGATACGTATGTAGCTCTTTTCCTGCAATCCCAGCGCTCACAGCACGCGCCAAACGATAAATGAATAAACCCCCTTACAAGAACGATAAAACTCCAGGCGAACTTTCCCTCACCGCGAACAATGCTGTCGTATCGCTCGATTTGGGCCAAGATATTTGAAAGACAGGCTAACACACGTCCGCCGATAAGATCTGCTTTTTCATCCCCTTCATCCATATAAGTAACCTTTGCACAATGTATACTGGCAGACCGTGGTCCCTTGGACACTGGACTTTTTCACAGTTCCGCATCATCGCTGAAGACGGGCACTGACCAAACCGTTCTCCCGTCTAGTGAGAGCTGAGTTCCCGTAGGTTCTCCTTCTCTTCCTCGTTCAGGTGCTGATACCAGCGGTCATTGAAGTTGCCAATGTTCTCGGTTGCGACGCGGAGGAAGAACTCCACCAGGTATTGGCGGGTTTCGTCATCACGTTCGCGCGGGCCCAGGTTACCCTCAGCCCAGGCCATGAGCTCGGCCTTGGTGGAACCGAGGCCGAGATCCAGAACGTCAGGCTCGTCCTCCCAGCCCTCGTCATCCTCATCGTCGTCCTCCTCCTCCGCCTCCAGGTTCTGGGCCATTGCCGCAGACCTCGCACCGGACTGGTTACCGGCTGTGGCACCGAGCTCGTCAACGAGCACCTTGACGATCTTGAGCGGGGCGGGGATCTGAGTGTATTGATCGGGGTCTAGAAGACAGAAGGGTCAGTTAACTGGAGGCAAAGAGATGCTAGAACACTGGCGTGTGAACTTACTCTGCTTGGCCCTTGATCTAGTTCTGATTCTAGTATCGTTGTTGATGATCAGATCACCCTTAACCAATGTTTCATTTACGCGCGCATCGTTAAGCTCGTACAGCTTGGAGAGGGCGATGATGCTATGAAGGAAGTTAGTCAGTAACTGTTACCAGAGACACGCATAGGGATGGCTTACTTCTGGCGAATTTCGTCGTATCCGGAGAAAATGGCCGAGTTCTCGAGCCACTTGCTAAGGACAATCTGGAGTCCGTTCTGGCCATCAATAGGAGTCTCGCTCAAGAAGTTGATGACATCCCGGGCGCCTTCCACGGTAAGAGAGAGGCGCGCAAAGACAAGAATGAGCGACTGGATGATGGCCACTTCTTGAGCAGTGTGTAGACGTGCGGCAACCGCCCTCAGGAGCTGAGCAAGATAAGGTCCGAGGCGCTGGGGACCAGCTTTCTCGACCAGCTCTGCCGCGAGGCCACCGACATCTGAAGCAGCATTATCCTCCATAGTAGGGTCCAAAAGTCGGTCGATAATCATCAAGCAGACTTCGAGACCCGAACGGCCGTTCTCATCGTTCCATGCAAACACTTGTTGGTGATCATGCATGAGCATATGCTTGACGGCCTGCGTGCCGGGGCGCAGAACCTCTCCCTCTGTCGACGACATCAGAAGCCTGGCAAGCTTGGGAAGGGTGTGTTCGACGAAGCCAGCAGGTAGAGGCTCTACGCCAAACTCGACAAGGATGGACAGTAGTTCAACGGCAAGCTGTGAAGTGTTAGTCCTGTCAAAATAACCGAAAGAAAGGGGAGGGACAAAACACACAATGATAAGCGGGTCGTCTCCAGTGACATTGGCCACGTCAAAAGCACCAGTGATAGATGGCAGGACCTTGGCGCAGAAGGCTGGGTAAGCAGTCGCATCCTTCATGGCCTCGGCGATCTCCTCGAACGCTTCGCAGACGCTAATTTCTACATGATAGTTGGCGGCACCGTGCTTGCCAAGCGTGAGCAGCATGTCAAGAGCAGTGCTATCAGGTTGGAGAACTGTGCGCATGTCCACGGCAATGGCTGCCTTGAGTGTCTCAACGATAGTTACTAGGAGGTCGTCAGAGTCCTCTAGCGAGGTAAGATCCAGTCCACTCAGGTAACCCTGGATAGCTTGGAGAATGTGGCCTTGGTACTGCGGCTCAAGGGTGGACCTGAGGAAGCCGTCCATGGCCTTGATGCAGGCGACTTGGACAAGCTCCGAGTCGGAGGTTCCAACAGTCTTGATGGTTTGTTCAAGAAGACCATATGCCGGGCTGCCGGCGGCCTGGCTTAGCGCAGCTCCAGCAAGGAATCCTCGGGCACACAAGACAGGCATATCTTGCCTGTTGACGGCGTACTGAATGATTTCTCCGTAAGGGTTAGTAACCTCGACAGGAACGGTCTTCTCGCAATCCAAAAAGTCGTTCAAGGCGCAGTTGAACAAGTAGAGCGAAGCCTCTTGCTCCCGCCAGTTATTGGCGTTGTTACCAAAGAGAGTCTTGGCAACCTCATAAAGGCCTTGGAAGACCTTGGGCCCGAGCCATTCGCCGAGCTTGACAACCACATCGCCGCATGCCGTCCTGGCAGTGTAGTTAGCACTGACACTCGTCTCTTCGGCAAGGAACAAAGAAACATCAATGTCCCACAGGCCCTCCTCCTCTTGGGTGACCTGGGAGTACGAGACCAGCAACTGGTTGAGCTTCATGACCCAATCGATCTTGGACATGTCAGGTTGGGCCTTGATGTCGGCCTCAAGGTGCTTTTGTACAGGGCTAGCACGCAAGCACTGGTTGAGGAAGTCAAGCTCGTCCAGCACCAGGAAGTCGAGGGTATAGGGTAGGCCATCGCTGTCTTCCAGGCGGCTCTGAACTTCGTTGTTGATGAACAAGTCCTGGTAAGCGTCCTGAAGTCTCGACAACTCTTGCCAGACGGCACTGAAGAAGGTGGGACTGTGGGGAAGAAGCAAAGAGGGGAAAACGGTCTTGATCTTGATCAGGGTCTTGACGACCTGGACCTTGAGTGTGATGGGACCGTACCAGCTTTGGGGCTGAGAACCGGCCTCTTCGCGGTCAGGAAGTGGTGAGTTGATGACGAGCTCCATGAAGGGCAGCCAGCCGGCCAAAATTTCCTGGGCGAAACTGGTGACTTCCTTCTTGTGATCATCCTTGGCCATATCCATCAGATCGAAACAGCTACGGAACACCACGACGGCCAGGGCACGATGGTTTTGTTTGCGTTCGTTGTTGAGGGCGACATCGTAGCATGCCTTGATGATTTCGCGTGCGGTGCCGAAGAATTGCTCGTCAGTCAAACTTTCCTCGACAAGGTCTTGAAGAATGCGCAAGGCACCGTGCAGCTGGTCGTCGGTCCCGGTGGGCATGACACCCAAAACACTGGGTAGCAAGGTAGGCCATCTGTCGGGGAAGTCGGCCTGAGCAATCTTGCTGACAACCAAACTAGTTGCAACCTTGACCTTTCTGTCGCCCTCGCTTCCCAGGCAGAGGGCAAGCAGCACCTCTCTGAGTTCGTGCTTGTAGTGATCCGAAATGGGGAAACGAGGGGCCTCGCCGTCGTCTGGGCTCCAGTTGTCCTCGATAAACTGACGCAGGTAGGTCAAGGCAGACTGGCGAATGCTAACGGGGAACGAGGCGTTGATACCGACACGGGCGATCGCAATGGGGAAATCGGGGTTTGCTTTGGCGTGGGAGAGATCGAGCTCGGCCTGCTTGCGAGGGCCCTCGTCGGGAAGCTGCGTGTTGGCGAGCAGCTGCGCCAGTTGTTGCTCCATTTGATCCATTGTGAAGGCGTTACAAAATGGGGTATGTGGAATAGATGGTGGGATAATGGTGGTCGCGTAAAGTTGTGAATGTCGATAGTTACGGATCCAGTCGAAGTTCCAAAAATTCAGTCAAGCACAGTATAATCCTCGGTGGCCGTTCGGGGGTATATGGTATGCGATGTACGGGCTAAGATGGGATCGAAATCGGAATCGGGATCGGGATCGGGGAGTTGCGCGCAAATGTCGAGGTGCCCGAGAAGGGAGAGGTGTTGTCGTCCAAGAAAATGTAAAAAGGCAAGCTGCTAAGACGGACGCCTTAGTTTGTCGTCAGAGTGAACAACGGGATGCGGTAGAGCACGCCCGTTATAGTACGGCTCTGGTGGTGGAGGTCGTGATAGTCCGGGACGCGAGCGGAAGCTATCTGAAAATCATGGAAGGGAAAACGGGAGTGGAAGGAGAAGCAGCTGGGGTTCCAAAAGGGTCGAGCTTCTTTGTGAAAAGGTTACAGAAATATTGATTTTCTTGGTGATAGTGCTGAATGCCATTGTACGTATTCTGTACAGCTATCTCAAAGTGCGGGGCATAGTGGGGCTCATCACCTGCTTTGGCGTTTAATGGTTCCAGTCCCCTGCCAAACGCGGTCATTGTCCTCCGCGAATCTCGCGCGTCTCATCACGCAGTCCAAAGAAACATGTCAACTTTGGGCAAGTGCAAGCGGAGAGGGATGTGATGAGAAGGAATGACCGTCATTGTCCCTTACATCTGCATGATTCTGGATCTCACACAAACAAGCTCTTCTTTCTCCCCTTCCGTTGACCTACTCAAAATATCATTGTTCAAAGTCAAGTGACGCAGCATCTCGTCAGTATCAGTCGGATACAATCCCGCATTGGACAGTATCACTCATCATGTCTTCTCCTGCCCCATCCTCTCCTTCCTCTCCCCTTCAGTCTCGACCTGAACACCAACATCAACATGGCCATCAGGAAATCTACGAAGAAGCACCCTCCCAGCCACTGCCCTATGATTCAAGTATCGCCCTCTTGCAAGCCTTCAACAACTTTCTCGTTGTCGCCATTCACAATATCCTCTACTATCGTGGCATCTACCCCCAACCTACTTTTCTCTCTGCTCGCGCCTACAACCTACCGGTGCACCAGAACCGCCATCCCAAGGTCTGCTCTTGGATCCGCGATGCTGTCAAAGCCGTGGCCGCTCAAATCGCGGAGGGCCGTGTATCACGCATCGCCGTCGTGATTCACTCCCCTTTCGAAGCAACACCGTCGTCTGATCCCACACAATCAGCATCATCTCAGAGCATTCCACCAGGTTCGGTTCTTGAACGCTGGATGTTTGACGTCAGTCGATTCCCCGGGTGGCCCGGAGGTGCCAAGCCAATGCGAGACTTCGAAAGAGCCCTAGCAAAGGAGTATAGGAACGAGGACAGTCGAGACGACGAGTACTATTTCCCCACCGCTCAGACAGTGAGCTGGCCCGATCTCGACGAGCAGTTACGCGGTGCACTACGACGGATGGCGTATGCTGCCGAGAAGATGGATGCCTTGCCTGAGGGATGTACCTTTACCGTGGCCGTGGAATTGAGAGATGATGCCCTTGCGCCCATTGGGGTAGGTTGACCGTCTCCCTTGGCCGACTAAACGGTTTACGCTGACATCTGCTTATGAATTAGCATCCCCAAGCGTGGATTCCCTCCGAACCCAATCTTCAGCCCGCCTCTCGCTCAAGACCGGAACCAGGCGCAGATGTGGGAGGTGTCAAGACAACACCAATCCGGTCTGTCGAGGCAGGAGCCTTGTTCTTTGAGTGTTGGGTCGAAGAAGGCAAAGCGAAAGAAATGTTGAAGGAGTAGGCAGGATGACTCTCAGCACGGAAGCCACCTTCTGTCATTCATCACAGCCAATTCGCACCACGGAGGGTTTTGTATCACCATTCTTCAATACGCCAACATGAGTGACTGGCAAAGCTGGTTTGGGTTGCAAAGCATTGTTATTGACGGACTACCTCAAGCTTTAGCGAGCTCACTGGTTGCTTGCTTCCCCATTTCTACCCCTTCCTTCAGAGACACTTTTCAGGATCTTCGCTACGTATCAACAAGCCGCCCTCTCCTCCTCGTTTCCATCGCCATTCAAACCATCCAACATCAGAAAAAAACAGCGGTACATAACCATGGATAGTATCTGACCTCAGGACCTCACGCTGAAGGCGCATCTAGGAGGCGAAGATAGCCCACTGAGTCTTGGCCCTCCAGCTGGCGCAAGTTGTTACTCCCTCAGCACCAATCCTGCCGCCCGACTGGTACGTGTTGATGGAGAGGTCGACCAGGTCTGCGATATTGCTACTACCGACCTCGGTACCTTGAACGTTCTTGGTCTTGATACCGAATACGCATGAACGCGTGATAACGAGCCTGCACCATGGATCGCGTCCTGCCTCAATAACGCTGGCCGAGAAGTAGTCATTGTCTCTGCGGTAGTAGTCGCGGACCTCCGCGCAATCACCTACTGTAGGGGAGGCGCCGCTCGTCTTGTTGACCAAGGTGGTGTCGTCGCACGTGTCCGAAGTCCCGTGGTAGTAGCTGAGACGCTTACTCTTGTTGGGGTTGGGAGATGTGCCGTGTTGATCAATGGAGCGCTTGAATGCGGGGTGGACGAGGACAGTGTAGGTGGTTCCATCGGCGTTGGTGATGGTGTCCTCGATATAGGCCTCGGTCTCAACGGCGTAGACGTAGCCGTCGGGGGAGACGGCGGTCTTGACCGCGGCCTCACCGGTGGTTGCAGCGTCCTTGGGGATGACGGCCCCGGAGGCGAGGGTGGTGGCAGTGAGGCCGAGGAGGATGCTGGAGGCGCGCATGTTGATGGCTTGGGGGTGGTCTTGAAGACTGGGGTTTTCTGGTGAAGGCTGACTGATTTGGAGGATTACTGAAGTGGTCTTGAAGATGGATGGATGGATGGATGAGGATGAGGATGATGGTGAGGAAACAAAAAGATGATTTTCGGAGAGGATGTCGACGCTTCTTATACTTCTCCGGACCGTCGGAAGCATGAGTGTTGCATCACCGCTTCTTTCAAGATTGAAGCTCAGTCAACCTGGTCGGAGTTGTCTCCATCGGTTCCTGCCTCCCAGTCCATGAGTCTACTCATGAGCGATGCAAGAATCTCAGGAACCATGGTACTGCAGCGGAGAAATGGCGAGGGCATCTAGCCAAGGCTTGTAGCCTCACCTGGATAACTCACTCAGTCGTATATTGTCGGCCGCCAGATGGCTAGCTCTACTGTATGGACTCGGAGAAACCTACCTTGGTATTCATGATGCCAGGGTTAAAGATGTCTGGTAACCATGTACATGCTTTCCTGACGGCCGCCGAAAGCAGTTGATGGACTTGATACAACCCTGCGGTTTCTGCACGACCTGGATCCTGGTTTTTCGAGGCAATACGGTATTTGAGTAAAGATGCTTCCCTCTCAAGGCTTCGATTCTACTGAAATAACGGAGTTTTTTTTCCTGCTTCGGCTTAGCTATATGAACGGAAACGATAGACCCCTTTCTCAATCAACGGGACTTATGGATCAATAGTTTTCACACGTTCTTCCTTGCTTGTTCTTTTCACTTTGATACATTTGGCGACAGTCTTTTTTGCGATTGCGCGAAGACCGAAAAGTTTCGGGCATACTTGTGAATGCTTGTTTCTGTTTCATTCGAGTGTCGAAAGTGGAATGTTTCTAGTGTCTTTCACCGCTCTGAACATATTTCCTTAACAAATCAAGTTACAACGGCCGCTTTTAATGTAACTACATTCTGACTTAGTCAGACTTACACAGTAATGACATTTGGATCTCCGACAACGTACATCGGCGAGGGAATACAGAGCCGGCCGAGTGGAAGAAGCATAGCAGAAACAAAAAGGCGGAATAACTCTGAATGCTAGGTACGTAGCAGTCAGCTCACTGAATGACATGGAGCGGCCGCGACTAAACTACGCGATGTACAGATGGGACGCGATGGGACGGCTTGGCCGTTCGACATCGTGAAGTGTGAACCGTTCAGCTCAACTTGCCGAGCGATTCCATGTTACGTTCGGTTAAGCGATCAGAGCAATGAAGTGCATTTAAGGTTGCTTTTGGCCAAGAGGCTCAGCCTTCATACATACCTCTGCTGCGGCTGGAAAGTGGGGGTATGGGTTCGGAGAGACTTTAGCCCCTTTTGAAGAATGTCAAGGCAAGACAACAAGAAGAACGAGAAAGAAAAAAAATAAGAAGAAAAAAAAGGAAGGGGGAAAAGAAAAGAAGAGAAGGCTGATCAACATGGAGAGGTTATCAGTGGCTTCGAGAATAAAAGAAACCATCTCAAAAGAGTACTACGAATGTCAACATCTTCATAGACGTCGTAGAAATGTGTATGTATTCCCACTATCATACTATATTACGTCTAGTGTCCGAATGAACGACTGAACCGTTCTCATTATGATACCACCACTCATCCTAGGTTGGGAAAAAAAAGTGATTCAGTGCTGCATGGCACCTCCCACCGCATTGCCTCCCAATCCCATCATCAATAGCTTGAGCTTCTCTTTCGTCAGGCCTCACTGTACTTTAGCAGTTTCATGATCTTTTGAGTTTGCTCAACTTTCATAAAACCACAGCAGCACAAGATGAATTTCAACCCCGAGGTTGCTGAAACCCCATCCCAGTCCCATTCACTCAAATGATATCCCCCCCAAATCCACCAAACCCTCCTCCACCAAATCCACCTCCACCAAAGCCCCTCCCCCCTCCACGCCCACTACCACCAGGCCTATTCCCCCCAAACCTCGGGGCACCCCCAGGACCAACAGGATCCCACCTAGCCCCCGGCGGCGCTTGGTCATCATAACCTCCTTCTCCCTCTCCATTTCCTCCTCGCGGGCCCTGGAAAAGCGGATCATCAAAAGTCGGGTGCATACCACCTGTTCCAAATCCACCAGGTCCTCTCCCTCCGGGTCTTGGTAGCCCACCAAGAGGCGGCGCAAACGATCCCCTGATCGGATCATCCGGTCCCAGACCGGCTGGGTAGAGGTCACTTCTTCCGTAATCGCTTCTTCCTCCTGGATTCGGTCCGCCAACCAGACCCGGTAGGCCGCCGCGAGGGTGGCGGTTAATCTCGTATTCATCCTCGAAGTCCGGGGGCGGGAAGTCACCTGCTGGAATCGGTCGGCGAGCAGGCGGATCGAGGTCGTGCGGGTAGGGATATGGTTGAGCTGGTTCGGGCATGAGCGGCTGCGGAGGCGGGTGAGGTTGACGGGATCCGCCGGCGCGACGACCAGCTTCATCTGCATCTTGGCGGGCGGCTCTATCGTCCGGATCCTCCTGGTACCCCTCCTTCTGCAGACCGGGAACGAGGCGCTGGATGATGTTGATTTTGAGCAGCGACGCTAGGTCGGCGATCCGTTCTTCGGAGATGAACACTTTCTTTAACTTCTCTGGCAGGTCGGAGCGGTCCTCCTCTCCTTCCTCAGAGGTAGTAATCCGAATAGGCAAAGCAGCAGCAGAAACAAAATCCCTAGTAGTAATCTCAAATCTCGCAATACGCTCGTCGCCTACCCCAAGCCCGCGGATCTCGATCTTGGAGCCCATGCGGTCGACGCGAATCACAAAACGCATCGACGATTGTTCGTGTGCGTAGACGAAGCAGTGCGAAGACAGGCTGCGGTTCCAAGTGCCAGGCAGGCGCGGGGCGAGGGATTGGCATTCGGCTTGTTCTTCGGGCTTGCTGTCTTCGGAGAAGCCGAGCAGGCGGAAGCCGACGGAGATCATGGCACTGTGAACGAAGAGGGCGACGGCGTCGAGGGAGCTGCTGAGGTCCGAGGTCGTGTCGTCTTTGGCGTGCGTGGGGAGGGCAGAGGCCATGTTGGAGAGGATGGTGGCGGGGCTTAATGGAGGCGCCATCGTGGTGGTGGTGTAGTTTGTTGATTTAGTAGGTGTTTTTCTTTGATACGCAATGTCGTTCTGATGGATTTTGAGAGGCGTTGACGGGAGTTCGCGACTGGTGTGTCGATGTGGTTTGCAGAAGTGAAGTTGGGTGCAACTGGAAGGGTTGTTATAAGTTCACGTCATCCGGCGGGAGGGAGCTCAGTTTACGTACCCCGAACTTTACCCCACACCACCTTTAGGCAAGCAAGACGCAACGTCAATCGTCTGCAGTACCACTCGAGTCGAGCCTTGTACGTAGTTGGGCAACTGACAAGTTGCCCAAGTTGATAGCGGCAGATTGACAACCTTCGCTGAAAGATGCCCAAAACCAAGGTCGGGTGGCAGTGAGGAGAGAGGGAGGTTGATGGGGCAGTGGAAGGGAAGAAGTCGTTGTTCGGTATTGGTCTGTTTAAATGTACTGTAATTTATGACGCCACTCCTTTCAGCCCTACAACCCGACGGTGGAGGTGAGGTGACGACGATCAGCACCAGGGTCTCTTATCTTATCGCCCTTATCTTATCGCACCTTATTAATGATCAGGTCCCGTCACTCCTCCATCAACCTTAAGACACTCTTCAACTGTACAATCAAGTTGACATCAAAACACCAAAATTTACTACATCGTAGAGAATCATACATCATTACATACGCACACTCGACCAATCCACTGCCGACACCTTGTACCGTTACAAACCAATCATCCCCTTGACATCTCCGACCCGACACCTTTTTTGACAACTCAACATCAAGAGGACTACTGATGATGATGGTGGTGGTTATAATACCCAATAGGCCAATTCTGGTCCACGATATCCGCGCGGATATACAGGGCCGATGAGTTCAAAGCATACTTTGAGTCCTCGGGATGCCGGTCCAAGCAGAACTTTTTGTAGCCGGGGAAGGCAGTGCTCATAGGTCGCTCGTGGGGTGGGACCGGGATGGGTTGCTGTTGGTGCTGGTGCTGGTGCTGGTGCTGGTGGTTTCTGCTGTTGGCAGTGATTGAATGTTAGCTTGATCAGCGATCCTACGACACCGAGCTGGAAAAGAAGGTCGTCAGGAAGAAAAGGGCCAAAAAAGGCAACTCACAACCCATCACCACCCCCTCCTCCTCCTCCTCCCTGCCCATGTCCATGATGTCCATGCTGCCCATCCCTCGACCCCCTCCTTCCCCCTCCTCCTCCCACTCCCCCACCCCCACTCCCCTCACCAAACCGACACCCCCCATCATGCCACCCATCTGTAACCTGATCCCTCCACAGTATCGCAGCCGGCTGCTTCGTCCCATCGATCCTGACCTGCATGATAGGAATCATCTGGTTCGGCGCAATCCAGAGCATCTGGTGTCTATCAATACCCTCGATATCCCTTTCCTCATTGGGCGTGTCGCTGTCGAACACGGCCACGAACACGCTCTCATCATGGAAAAAATCGGACCGGCTGACTAGGTACCGCTTCTCGTCATCCGAATAATTGGGCGTGTCGTGGAAGACGAGGTGGACTTGGCTGACGCCGGGCATGGAGGGGATGGGGAAGCCCCAGCCTGGGTAGGGGGGGACTTCATGTTCGGGGGCTGGGGTGCCGTTGTTGCTTTCATGGCCATAGTGATGGTTGAGGTTGTGGTTGAGGTTGAGTTGGGGTGAGGTCAGAAAGTGGACGAGATCAAAGGCGATTTCGTGCCGAAGCATGGCGCGCTTGTCGTGGTCCCGTCTGAGGGTGGAGGTGGTGGTGGGCGAGGAAGGGTCCGTCGGAGAGACGTCCCAGAAGGAACCGAGCTTGTAGCAGACGATTTCGATGACGCCCCATGTGGAGAGAGGCGGGAGGAGCGGCAGGATGCGGGCGATCTTGCGGGAGATGGAATACTCTTGGAGGAGGGGGGAGTGTTGGATTTTGAGGAATTCATTGTAGACGACGAGGGAGCGGTCCTCGCTGGAGAGGGAGCTTGAGCTGTTTGATGAGTAAGTATTAACATCGTGGCAGCTGTTGTTGTGAGTTTTGAGAAGATAGAGAGAGTACATACGAGTCTTCGCTGTCGCTGGACATGGTGACGTTTTTCTGGGTAGACTCGAGGCAGGTGAGTGATAAGTGATGAAGGTCTTGGTGTGAAAGGAAAGAAACGAATGCTGATTGGTAGAAGGGAAACAAATGTCAACAAACAGACTCGGCTAACAAACAAAAAACTTGCAAAGTATCCAAACGAGTGTTCCCACGAGTAAAGACCAACGAGAATGGCAGCTAGTACTGCAGCTTCTACTGGTCCTTGTACTGACGAAACTCGTGAGTATTGTATCCAACCCATCCCATATTTATACTTTTTTCCCGTCTCAGAGCCTCCCATGAACAATTGCCCGGAGCGAAACCAGGGATCTCGATCCAAAATGATATCCCATGAACCCTGTTATGAACTTCCTCTTCAATGTCAAGTCTGACAAACGGATCCAGCATTGAGTGCCCTTGCAAGCCTTCGCTAGCTCACCGGTCTTCAGAGGCTTACCCAGGGGCTTCTTCTCCTTCTCCTTCTCCTCCTGCTTCACCTCTTCTTCGGCCCCAACAGCAACAGCCTTGTCCAAACCCCAATTCCAAGTCATGGCTTCCGGCATATTCAACGAGGTATCGGTCGTTTACCTCCTTCCGTCCTACCACCATGGTCATAAAAAATCATGTCATCATCCACAGTGTTTCCTTTTCCCTCTCCATGACCCATGAGCCCCTGCCCTTGAACCCAAGAGCCCCCAAGTCGTAATGTTCCACAATCCAGTACCGAGGGTGCATCTGTTGGTACCCGTGTAACCGTCGCACCAAGGGGGGAGAGAGCTTGAGTGTCTGTCATACGTCGTTGACTATTATTCCCGTTATGAATTGTCCCGTTTGTTGTTGAGGCGTGTACAACGAACGTTGCCTGTGACACCATGTAAACGTCCCTAACCACCTGCCCCCCAAACCCCAATTCGGTAACCTATTGAAGACGGTGGTCTTGGAGACACAACAGTTTAGCCATGCATGTAATGTGTTCTGTGTTCCACATACAAATTGGTCGTACATGTTTGACACATGCATAGGTAGGTGGGTAGCGGTGGTCCATGGGAGGAGGAGGGCCCGTCATCCATCATTCGGCCAATTTGTGGTTTTGCTGCTAGTTCCAGAAGGCTAGGTGGCCGTGGTGGTGTGTTTGTGGGAGCAGTCACCTTGACCTCTTACCTTGCCTGCCTGCCTGCCTGCCTGCCTGCCTGCCTGCCTGCCTGCCTGCCGGGACTTGGGTAATACGAAGGTCGAGGCGGGTTATGACATCTTCTGAAGCCCTCCTCTTGACTTTTTCTCTTTCAGACACTTGTTGGCTGATTCGGACGAGGGCGGTCTGCTGTCTGTCGGGCCTTGATGCCTGGAAGTGTTTCGAGGACGTATATGGTATCTGGGTCAATGAGGTTTAGGTCGTCGTCGTAGTCATGACCGCGGATAAGGAAACAGTCGTTCTGTTAAGTGAAGTTATCAGCCACGTAGTAGAGGAAGTTGGCGGAAATGACACGAGGGAGAAAATGACATACCCAATCTGACCAGGCCTTGTCCAGGTTCTGACACAAATCCATGTCCTCCAGCTTGCGCCGATTAAATACGAGGTTGCCACTCCGGTGATTCCACTTGTAGTGTTCCGGCTGGTACCTTTTCTCTCGTTTCGTGTCCTCTTCTGAGCTTTCACTTTCTTCGACAGCTGCTTGGCAGTCGCACGGATGGCAAAGTCCAAGGAGTTCATATCCATCGAAACATTGTGCCTGCATGTCGTCGGTCAGGTAGATGGTGTGCAAAGTATGAGTGATGTTGGAGACCCGGTACTTCTGGTCTCTTTTTGACTCTGACATGCAGACGAGGTCCCAAGTCTGGCTTTGGGGGTCGAGATTCGCACTTTCCAGAAGCCCTGACACAATATTCTGGTCAGTGATATCCCAGAATCGGTAATTGCCGTAGGAAGCAAAGAATAACCACTCTTTCGGTTCTGGAATCGGAGCATAGCATCTCAACGCAAGGTATGATGTTAGTAGCTGGTCATACTGAAAGGAGGCAGTCAGCCAAAGTGGACAAAGCGACGAAGTGAGACATGGCAGCATAAAGAGGGTCCTTACCTCTCCGTGTCCTGGATGGTTCTTCTTGGGGGCCTAAATCAGCATTTCGTCAAACTGATTGTAGGCATACTTTTCTTCCGGATGAGGGTACCATAGTACATACCTCTAGAGAGCCTTGGGTATGTCTTCGCTGCAGAAACTCGTTGTCGGAATCCCACAGATTCCTTGCAGGCGCTGCCACCTTTTGTGTCTTTCGTATCCAGTGCTTGTTGAACGTTTCCAGACTTTCCAAGTACGCAAAATCTCTTTCTGTGCCTGGCTCTTGGTCAACACCCCAGAGGGCCTCCTCGCATAGCCACATGCGACACAGAGTCCAAACGTCCCAAACGTCTGAAGCATCAAAGACGGCACGAAGGTCCCTTTCCAGCTCAGCTCGGCCATTTTTGGGTGACTCTGTACTCGATTCCTCTCGAGATGTTTCAAATGGGACGGCGGCAAAGGCTTCACTCCACCACTTTTCATAGAAAGGATACTCGAACAGGTCTCGTCGACCGTCCTCGTAGAACCCAGCCTTGGCTGCCGCAAAGTGTACGCCCGGCCAGCGAAGCAAAGGGCTATACCTGTCTGCCACTTGGCGAGCCACCAGCCTCCAAATCGGAATATCGTCCGGATGCGGAGCGACAGCAAAGCCGACCAACTCTCGACTGAGTTTCCACGGATCTGCCCTCATTCTTGCAAAGAAGTCCTCGTTCAGCTCATCATAGATCAGCTGCTCCACTCTGCTCTCGCGTCTATCACCACGGAACCTCCCATCATGGCGTACGCTGAGTTCTTCAGCAAGTTCATCAACTTCTCCAGTATCGGCGACAACACATCCTGGATGATCATGGTCAACGAAACCAAGCAGTCGGGCAAGGACATGGCGGAGAACCGCATCTGCCCATGACCACCTGAGAAACAAGAGACGGCTGATCTCATCAATCTCTTGTTCGTTGTCTTTGGACAAGTCAATGTAGGGGTTGGGAGTGAGGAGGACGGCCTGAACGAGGTAGCGGTCCAGGTCGGAGAGGCGCACAAAGACGGTGTGGGTGAAACGTTGGCGGATCTCGGAGAATGAGTCAAGACATGAGATCTCACGGTGGACGTTCTGGATGACACTCGTGATCTTGGGCGTGGTCAGTCGGAGCTGCCGGTGGAGGGAGTCGGCGGTTGTCTCCATGTCTAAGTCCTCTAGGAGATGTGACCTAAGCAGAGTTTTCACAAAGTATCAAACTTGAAGGAAGGACCGCAGTCGAGTGCAGAGGAAGATGTTCCTTCCTTCACCACCGTCAGGCTTCCTTCCCATTGGGCATCATTGTGTTACTAAGCAGATATGGCCCAATGATTCTCCTGCGTTACACAAACAGACTGTCAGCACACGGCAGGCAATCTGCAACACCTAGCCGTCGCTTATTACATAGCTAGGTAGATGCACATCAGCGGCAGGCAACTTTCCCATAGCTGGGTTGGAGGCAGTCGACTGGTTCCTCGTTCTCAATCGGTCAGATTTTTCCTCATCCAACGCAAAGACTGCTACAACATTCCAATTGATGCCTTGTAACCTTTTTTTAAAAGCGATTGCTGCTGCTCTCTTACCCGCCGTTTTCTTACTTCTGTCACCATCTGTCTCAAGTCCAACCATTGGCTGTCATCACCAGAATCACTCGTTTTCCTGGTGAGATGATAAGTCGTTACCATTGGTACCAGGAAGCGAAAGACGCTCTTCAAACGGAAAGAGGGTAAGGGAAGTTGTAGGTGTTCTGATAATAAGCGCCTGTAAGGTGCCAAGCCTGAGGATTCCCTAGGTAAGCGCCCGACGACATGGCACGCTCTTGGACTTGAGGGCAAAGATGTGTTGATATTATGGAGAGGAAGCTAGAATTAAGAGGGAAAAGAAATGTGGAGGGCTAAAATATAGAAGAAGGGTGTGAGGGCTGGACCCACACGACAAGGGGGGTAGGATAGACCCACCCGACAATACGCCCCCGTAGCCCGACACAGGTCTTAGAGGCTATTATAAGTAAATAAATAATAAAACTATAGTATTGAAAGTCGAGATCTATTAACCCTAAAGAACCTTCTTTTCTTCTAATCCTAATATTGTAATAAATTTGGCATACTTATCCGCCTTTAAAGGCTTCGTTAGGCTATCTATAATTATCTCCTCTCCTTTGATGTATATAATATTAAATTCCTCCGCCTCGACGTTCTTAATAATTTATTTGAACTATATATCTATATACCTATTTCTTTTAGGTACTTTTCGATTTAGAATACAATCCTTAATATTCTTACTATTTATATAAAGAACTTTTAATAGCGGTTGAGTATAGTTAAATTCTTTTAATATATACGCGATCTATTATAATAATTTTATTATTAGTACGAAGTTAGTGAATTCTATTTCTATTATATTCGTTGTTACGAAGGCTTATTTCTTTAATTTCTAAAAGACCGGTCCTCTAACTAGGAATACGATGTGCCCGCCCGTACTATAACGAGTTGCCGGGTTATTAGTAAACGAGGCGTCCCCGAATATTTTTAGATTTATAATTTTAAGGGAAATTTTACTTCCTAGAATTATATTAATATTTACTATTTTTATTAAATAATGAAATAAATATTTTATAACTATTAAGGAGCTAGTTATCGGATTGGTATTTGCTTTATAGAGTTTATTAATTATAAAGGTAATATCCGGTCTCGTGCCTATAAATAAATAGTTTAGACTGCCCGTCTTTTTAATATATTTCTTCTATTATTCGGGTAACCTATTTCCTATCTTATAATCCCCAACCTTTATATTAGAAGGCTATAGCGTATTTATACTATATAAATTATTATAACTAAATTTCTTTAGTAGGGATTTAGTATATTTTATTTAGGAGATAAATATAGTTTTCTCCTCTTTATTCCTTATAATATCGAAGCCTAAGAACGTTTTTACTTTGCTTAAGTACTTTAATTTGAAGTAAATTAGTAATTTATTCCTAATTTTAAAGATAATTAATTTTAAGAGTATTATAATAAAAAAATTATTAACGTAGAGGATTAGTAGCGCTCTTAAATTTGTATTATAGAATAAATAGGTATTATCGCTAATTGGTTTAAAATTAAAACCTCTTAAAATAGGTAATAAAGTTTAAAATTAATAGAGAGGGCTCCTTTTTAATCCGTAGAGAATTCTCCTTAATAAGTATATTAATTTATTCTTTTTATTTTTTAACCCTTTTTTTAGCCTTATCGGTTATTCGACGAAGTATTTTTTGCCGGGAGGAATGAAGGCGTTTAGAAATATTGTATTAAAATTAAATTAATAGTAATTAAAATTTATTGTAGTTATAATAGTTAGAAATATTTTTATATTGGCCGCATTAGTAATTATAGTATAGACTTCCTTTAAATCCTAAGAATTTTGTTCGAAATTACTATAAACTACTTATTTAATTCGTAAATCCTTTATTTTTAATTCTAAATTATTTTTCTTATTATAAACCTATTTTCTTAGTAGGATTATTAAATCCGGGGTCTAAGGAATTAAATTATAAATTCTTCTTTCTTTTAGAGCTTAAACCTATTTTTTTATAGCAGGCTTTTAATAAGTTTCGAAATTCTCTCGTTTTTTAGTTTAGTTATAATTTTTTAAAATATTAGGTAAAGCGTTAAAGTTATATATTACCTTCGTTATTATTAAATGGAATAATTTAACGTTCTATTGAATAACCCCTCTTTCTTATAGATTATAATAAAATATAGGGACTATAGGATCCCTATTCTTATTTCTTAAAATTTCTCTTTAATTATTCCTTATTATTATTCTTCCGGCTATATCCTCTACCGATAATACCGCTCTCCGCCGGGGCTTGCCTATTATCGGTATCTCCGAAGCTACTAATAATTGAAATTTATCCAATAATATTATAATTTATTCCGTTATCGATACTTCCGTCTCCGCTAACGCCTACTCTACCTCTATTATTAGGGTTGCTATCTCTGTTATTAGAATTCCCGCCCCCGAAGATATCTAAAGTTAATCCGGTTCTAGGATATAGTTGTCCAATATTAATATATATTCTTTAAAATTTATATATAGTTAATTCCTAAGTAATAGTATCGGTTCTTCTTATTTAAGGTCGTAAGGGTTAATAAATAATAATTAAATAAAAGATTCGTTGAAGGGGAAATTATCTTTTATATTAAATTCGTCCTCCTCTTTTTTATTAATACCCTTCTAATACGTTTCTTTATTTTTCCTATAGAAGGGCTTAAGTATATCGCTATTATCCTTAAGGTTTTAAAAAGATTAAAACTCTTTTTCTTCTTTATTTTGTTTAATTAATTGTATAATATCGTATTCTCCTTCGTCTTCGCTAATTATAGTACTTTCTATCCCCGAAGATTCTAGTTCTATTTTAATAAATTTATTTCCCGGTTTTATATTTTAGTTCGCCGGGCCTATATTTTAATTAGTCGGGCCTATAAAAAGGGTTATCAGTTTTGAATTTAGGTTGGTAGAGCTTATAAAAGGGTTTATCGGTCTTAGGGCTAGATTGGCTAAGCTTAGGGATAATATTATTAGAATATTAGGGAAGGGAATTATTCGTAGTAAGGGTAGCGTTAACGTTACGTTAGGTAATAGAGTAAGTAAGGTTAGTATTACCGGTTTAGTCTTTATAATACTTAGGATTAATTTAAGTATTAGTTTTAGAGGTTTCGAATTTTGTAAAGGTTATACTTTTAGAGTTAATTCTTTAGATTAGTTATTAATAATAGTTATTTATATTTATTTCTTATTCTATAGTATTTCTTCTACTTATTCGATCAATTAATTTGAAAAAATAATAACGTAAATTAATTTCTCCTCTTTAGAGTTCTCCTTAGGGGAGCTCTCTAAGAATTTTAGTGTATTCGCTTTAATTAATTACTTCGTTTTTAAGTCCTAAATTAAAAAAATCCTCCTATTAAAATCCTTATAATTAATTAAATAACCCCTCTATTATAGGGCTAGCCTATATTGCACGTGTTCGCTCACGTGTCTTGTGCTAGCGCACAGTAGCTTTTGAGACTGCTATCGCGCTACCAATTGACTAGCTATAGCGGCCCACTAGGGACCTACATCGGGTCTACCGCTAGCCGCCCTCATAAGGCTAATCTTTTAAATATTTATTTATACTCTCCTCCTTTCTCCTTCGTATAATTATATATATTTATATCTACTATCTACTTTTTGCTTGTAATAGTTAATTATACCTTTTAACTATTACATTTATAATACAAACCTCTTTTTATAATTAATTTATTAATCGCGTACGTATAGGAATCACCTCATTAATCGAATTACTAAATCTAATACCCCTAAATATCGATAATTATAAGTCGCGATAATTATCGGTCCTACTCCCCTTTATTTAATAAATAAAGGTAAATACTCTTTATTTAAAGGATAAAAACTTTACTTTATTACGATTACTCCCTTTACTCTTATATTTTACAACGAGAGTAGCAACTTTATTATTTTTTCGCCCGCTAATAGTACCGGCGGCGATCTCCCTATTCCTAACGCTTTAGCTACATCCTTTAATTTAAATAATATTTATAAAGTATTCGACGAATTTGTTAATACCTTTAATATAACTATTTATTATACTACGCTTCTCGAACTTCCCCCTTCTCCCGCCATTAATATTTTTATTATTAGTATTAAAAATAATAAAGATAAGAAGGCCGTTCCCTATAATTATTTTACGACTATTATTATCTTCGCTAATAATCCCGCCTTCTATTTAATTATTATTCCGTTTAGTTATTTTTATTATATTAATTTTATATTCTACAATAATATTATTAGCGATTTCGAACGCTACGAAGCAAAATTAAAGACTGCCCGTACTATAATTAACGAGGCCTAAAATAATTTTAATTAGAAGAATTTCGATTATATTAACCTTTCGATTATATACACTAACTTTTAGATTTTATACATTAATTTCTAGAAGTAGTATAGCGATTTCTTTATAGACTATAATACTTTTAAGATTTATAGTACTAACGTTCGGGTTCTATATAATAATTTCGTTAAGGCAAATAAGGGTAAAATATTATCCTTTAAATAGACGGTAGAAAACCTATTTATTTTTATTAATAAGGAGAATATTAACGCTGCTTGTAGATATAAGATTTTTAAGGCTTAATATTTCTATATTTAATTTTAATAGAAATACGACCCCTTATTCTATATCGACGAAAACGTTAAGATTATTTGTACTACTATACTATTAGGCCTAGAGATCCTCTTCAGTATTTAGGACGACTTTAATATTATTTAAAATAGTAGTAATAAGGATATTTAGCGTTAGAAGACGGGTACCGAATTTATAGAGTATTTTGTTACTTGCTTTTAGAATATTAATTTAAAGATAGACGCCGGCCGCCGTTTGGAAGAGTTTTTTATAAAGAATATATTTTTTATTAAATTCGAACTTAAATTTACTAACTTTATAAATTTATACAGTCTCAACAATTCTATAAAAGGCTATTATTTATGGAATAAGATTAATAAGCGTTTCCGTAACGTATTAGTTTACTACGATCTCCTTAAAGCTAACGATTTTAAAAAGTAGTTTATAATTTATCGTACCGTTGCTAGTAATTTCGAAAATGCTAATTATTATTATAAAATAAATATTTATATTCTAAATATTAGCCCTTTAAACCCTAACGGTAGTAGCGGTAATAGTAGTGCCGCTAATAGTATTATTAATTCCTATAATACTAATAATCTCCTTATTAATTAAGGTAGTAATAAAATAGATTTCGACGCTATCGACCTTACTATCTTTATTTATAAGGACGTTTTTAATTAACATTCTTACAATAATTTTTATTACCGTTGCGCCAAGCCGGGCTATATTACTTACGAATATATTGCTTCTATTAATTACGGATCCTAAAGCCTTTAATATAAGAAAAGTAAGAAGAATAAAGGTAAAAGTAAGGGTAAGGGCCGTAATTATAGTCGCGGCGGTTAGGAGGAGGTCTACGTTATAAACGCTACCCCTATTACTTTAGCCGCTCCTATAGAGCCTATTATTGGCGGCGAATATTATAATAATTTAGAAAATAAGTAGCCTCTATACCTAGTCGCGTATAGAGGCTTTATTAGTTATTATTATTTTAGAAACAAATTTTAAATTCTTTTAAATTAGAGGTTTTGGAGGAGGTTAGGATTCAATTTTTAAATAGTTCTACTTTACTAAATTTAATACTTTTATTTTCTTATATTATAATTAGCTCGTATAAAGATTATTATATTTCTTTTATTAATACTAATTATTCCGCTTTCACCTTTATTAATCGTTCGTTTATCGTTAAATATAACCTCTTTCGCTTTCGCTTCCTTCGGTTAAAAAAGTTAATTCTCATTAATAGAGTAATTAAAAATATTATTTCTAAAGGGGTAATAGTTAAACTCTATATCGGTTATTACGACGAGACTTTTACCTTTTTAGTTTATAATATTTTTAAAAACTATCTAATTATTTTAAGCTTCCTATAAATATAATACTATAAACCCGAAATCGATTACGAATATTACGGGGTGCGCTTTAGTAACCCCATTTATCGTAGCTGCTATCTACCCCCAAATCTCTCTAGAAAATAAACTACGGCCCTTAGAATTCTTATTAATAAAGTTTCTATAGCCTCTATTCGAAAGAAGGCTACCCCCCAACCGGCGCCCGCTCTAGAGCCCTCCCCCGTCCTTAAAACCAAATTCGCTCTAAAGCCCGCCGAGTCCGCTCTAAAGCCTACTATTACCGAACCCGTTCTAAAGCTTTCAATCGTAGAATTATTTTTAGCTATAATTAAAATCGACTTTAAGACTAGCTACCGAACCGTCCTTACCGCCGTTAAAATATTAATAATTAGGAGGGCCGAATTAAAGATCGGTATTACTAGTACGGCCGCTCTCCTTATTAAAATTAAAAGCCCCGTACTTTACGAATTTTATATCCGCTTTAATAGTTAATACGTTTCTATAGGTATAAAACGCCCTTACGCCCGCCGTTACTATAATTCCAATTACAACTTTAACCCTAATAATATTCGAGAATTTAATATAACTACTTTTAATTTCGTATACGAATTATAGTAATTATAATTGTACGTTATAAATTACGCTCAAATCGAAAAGCTAGTAGCCGTAGCGGGAATTTAAAATATAGAATTAATCGAAGAAATAGTTAATAATATTATAAAAAGGAATAGTTAATAGTATAAAGAAAGTTTTCCCCCCGTTCTTTATAATTTTATTAACGAAATAATTAGTATTTATATATTAGAAGAGTCCTACGAAATTATAATTTTAATTAAGGCTATTCATTTTACCAGAAATTTCAAAGAAAATGCGCTACTATACAAAGAGATAATTCGACGAATATATTTAATTAAAATCTCTAAAGAGGATACAAGGAAATTTCTTAATAAAATTAATTATCTTTTAAAGATTAAAGATAAAATTCTTACAATTTTAAAGAAATTAAAGGGCTATTATTATATCGATAAAATAATAGCCTTCTTCCCCTCTTTAGTAAATAAGGTTCCTCTATACCGTTTATATAATTATAAAATCGAATTTAAATCAGGCGAAACGCCCTCCAACGTACGATCGTAACGAATATTATTTATTAAGGCCGTTGTAATTAAAAAGTAGATTAACGATAATTTAAAAAAGAATTTTATTCGCCTATTATAATTTATAGCCGCTTCGTTTATTTTACTAATTAAGAAGCTAGGTAGTAGTATCTATATTTATATAAATTATTATAGTATTAATAATATAATAATAAAGATTCGGTACTTATTACTATTAATTAAAAAGACCCTCGACGTTATTTATAAAGTTAAGATTTTTATTAAATTCAATATTATTATAATATTTAATAGGATACGTATTAAGGAGGGCTACGAATAGTTAATAACTTTTATTACCCACTTTAGCCCCTATAAATCTATTATATACCCGTTCAGTTTATAGGGCGCGCTAGGAATTTTTTAAAATTATATTAATAATATATTATACGATATCCTTAATATTTATACTACTATGTACTTCGATAACGTCTTAATTTATTCGGATAATAAAAAGGAGTACGAAAAGTATATTAGGGAAATCTTACAGCGGATAATTAAAGTAAATTTCTAGATTAATATAAATAAATACGAGTTCTATATTACTTACATAAAGTATTTAGGTTTTATTATTACCCTAGGAAGTTTTAAAATAGATTCCGAAAAGGTTTTTATAATTATAATTTAAGAAGCCCTAAATTCTAAGAGGGCGTTATAGCGCTTCTTAGGCTTCGTTAATTTCTATTATCGCTTTACTAAATATTTTTTAATTATTACCGGCCTATTATACGAATTAATTAAAAAAACGGTTGTAAACTAATATTAGATAGAATAGTACTAAAAGTCTTTCGAAGCCTTTAAAAAGGCTTTTAGCAACGGACTTATACTTTATATTTATAATTAATTTAAATAAACTATTATCGAAACGGACGCTTCTAATTAAGTTTACGGTAGTATTTTATTATAATACGACGAGGAGGGTATCCTCCGCCTTATTATTTATTTTAATTAATAATACTCCTTAATTAAATATAATTATAATATTTATAATAAAGAATTATTTACTATTATTAAAGCCCTAGAAGAGTAGCGTCTCGAGTTAGAAGGCGTATAAAAGCTTTTCGAAATCCTTATAAATTATAAAAGTTTAAAGACTTTTATTATTAATAAATAACTTACCCTTTATTATATATAGTAGTCCTAATTCCTATCCCGGTTTAATTTTATAATTAAATACCGACCGGGCTCGCTATAAGTACGCCCCGACGCCCTAAATAGGAAATTAGAGGATTTATTTAAGGATATAATTAATAAACGGCTATTGGCTAAGAATAAAGTCTTATTCGATTATAATATCTTCGTTAATAGAGCCTTCGTTCTAAAAGACGGAAAAGAGGGGATTGAGGTCGACGTCGGTATTAAATATATTTATAAATTAGGAATTATAAACAAGAAGTTTACTAATAATTTAATTGTAGAGAGTTATAAGAAGTTAATCTTCCTATAAAATATTATAGCCTACCTATTAAATTCTAATTATAAAGTATAGTTTAAAGAAATTAGAAACTAAATAAAAAAAGTATCCTTCGTTAAATATAAAGTAATCTAAGGACGGGCGTACTATTGTAGCGCTATTCTCGTTAACCCTATAGATACCGGGCTTTAATTACAATTCCTTTACTATATTTACACTTTACTTTTAATTAAATACCTAGGTCGTAAAAAAACTTATTTATTATTTTTACAATCTTTCTTCTAATTAAGGATATACGCTATTATTAAAGCCTATTATAAGGCTTGTCTAATATATATTAAATTTAAACTATTACAATACGCCCCCTATAATTTTTTAAAGCCGCTAGCAGTATTATTCGTACTATAGAAGGATATTTTAATTAATTATATTACGTTACTAATACTTTATATTTATCGAAGCTAGGAATTTAAATACGTTACTATAGTAGTCGACCGGTTAATTAAAATATAGTATTTTATCCTTACTATTAGTTTTATAACTGAAGAGTTAGCGGATTATTTTATTAAAAAGGTCTATAATATTTATAGATTGCCGGACTCTATTATTTCTAATTGTAACTCTTAATTCGTTTCTCGGTTTTAAAAAGCTTTATTATTCCGCTTAGAAGTAATTTTCAAACCCTCTTCTATATTCTATTCTATTATTAATAATTAGACCGAATATATTAATATAGAAATAGAGAAATACCTTCGCCTCTATATTAATTAGGCGTAAAATAATTAAGTAGATTAGTTATTAATTATAGAATTCGTTAATAATAATTTAATTTCCGAATTTACGGGAATATCCCCCTTCTTCGCCAATTATAATTTCTACCCTCGTATAGGCGTTAAACCGGCGAAACCTTATCCTTTAAATATATTAGTATAATAATAGGTAGAATACTTTAAGGCTAATAAAATCGTTAACTACTTTAAAGAGGTTTTAAATTATATTATAAATTAGATTAAACGAATTTAATAATAATATAAGGATAATATTAATATTTAATAATCGGACGCCCTAAGGTATAAAGTAGAAGATAAAGTTTTATTTAATATAGAGAATTTTAAAACCGGTCGCCTATACGCTAAATTTATACCCTTATTTAAAAGTCCCTTCAAAATCCTTAAAGCGGATAATTATAAAGTTATATTTAAATTCCTAATTAATATAAAGTATAACCCAACCTTCTATATTAATAAAGTAAAGCTATAGGACGAAATCGGCGTTCTAAAGTAGGCGCCTATAAAGGAATAGGATATTTATATTAATTATAAATAAGTTATAAGGAGGATTGACAATAGGAAGGATTCGGTCGAATACAATTTCAAAAAGTTTAATAGCTACTAGAAGAATAAAAAAGGCTATTAGAAATATTATATTATTTAGGAACCCCCTTACTAATTATTATAATAATTATATATTAATATAATTATAGCCCCCAACGAAATACGGAGGTTCTATAAAGTATATTTAAACGAATTATACCCCTTAAATTAAGCGGCGGCGGAAAAGAGGCGGAAATAGTTATTAAAGAAGGGAGGGCCGGCTATAAAGACGGAGGCTCCGGTTAGAAAATATAGAAAATACAGAAGATTAGGGATAGAGTAGGAGGCTCTAGCCCCGCGACGGAAGTTATTATAATTTATAGTAGCAGCGGCTATAGAAATATTTCGAGGGCGGACTATTTATTTAATAGGGATTTTTATTATTTTATATAACTTTAATTAGCTATATAGCTTCTTTTAATCGGGGGAAGTATTATAAGGCTAATTTATATTATATATATTCGCTCACGTACCTTATACCAATATATAATAATTTTTAAGACTATTATCGCGCTACTAGTTAATTAGCTATAGCGGCCCGCTAGGGACCTATATTGGGTCTACCGCTAGCCGCCCTCATAAGGCCAGTCTTCTAGGCACTCGTTTACACTCTCCTCCTTTCTCCTTCGTACAATTACGTATATTCACATCTACTTTCTACCCTTTGCCCGTAATACCCTCCTTACTCTACCCGTAAATTTATCGCTTTATACCCTTCTTTCTTTTTTAATATAATAGTAGGCCGTATAGTAGTAGGTATAAAGGTATTTGAGATTTAGTTTAGGGTTAGGGATGCCTATAACTTTATTTAATACTTTATAGGGACTAATATAATCCTCGTTAGATTTAATAAGTAGTAAATTTATTATTTTAATTATAGAATTAATTATTAGAGGCTATAATTTAATAGGGATATTATATTTAATAATAGTCGCCCTAGATTTTTTTATTATTATTCTTCTTACTCTTTTTAGCGCGCTATTTATTTATAGTATATAAGCTAGTATTTTAATAATTTCAATCCCTTCTTAACGGCCTTATATAATAATAGAATTATTTTGGAAGTTTTTAGAATTAAAACTAAATTTTATACTTTTATCGAGGCCTAAGACTTTCACCTTTAGATTAGTCTATAGTTCGGTATATTTCTTCTATTCTTTAATAGTTACTAATCTATCCTTTTTCTCCCTAATTATTTTAATTTAATAAAAGCTATTAATTATATAAATAAAATAAACTATATATCGATAACCTATATAGTTAATAACATTATAATTCTAAGTATTAATTCGTACGAATTTTAATAGTTTTATTACGACCGGATTACTAATTTTATAAATAATATCGGTAAATTTGCTTCTTAAGTAAATATTATATTCGTTTTAGCTCGCTATATTAACTAGCTTAATTCTTACATCTTTATAGGCTTTTAAAACTTATTCCCGTCCTACATATATTAGCCGGCGATATATAATATTATAATTAACTATCGTTATTATAATTAAATTTAATACCTAACAACGATATTTCCAATCGATTTATTATAGTAATAAAACCGGTAGGATTAGAAGGTTATTAACCTATTAGTATTATATTTAACGTCTTTAATTCCTTCCTTTTATAAATATAATCCTATTTATCTCTATACCCTAAATTATATTACTATTAATAAAATTTATTATTATTAAGAGATTAGTTAGTATTAAAGGAGAGTATATTATATTATAGATTGTAATAAGGATAAAATCCCTAATAATTATTAGTAATTATAATTCGACTTTTCTAATATAATATAATTTAAAAGATTGCCTATTACCTACTTAATAGTTTACAGACCTTGGTAATAAGTATAATTCTATAAATTATTTAATATTATTAAAGATATTCGATATATAGCCGCTATTAAATATTACTATATCTTTATATAGTAAAAAGGAAGTTGCCTTAGGAGTTTATTAGACTTTAACAAAATTTAATTGAATACTATTCTATATATATTTAGAAGTAATTGGTTTTATATAATCCTTCGTTAAAAACTCTAGTAAAAATCCTCTAAGAAGTTGTTATTAAAGGATAGGCCTCTTAAATTAAATAGCAAATTAGAATTAGTAGAGGAAGTAGCCGGGTTGAGGATATTAGAATTATTACCCAAAATAGCCGTAATAGTACCCGAAGTTTTCTTCTTTTTATCTTTTACCTTCTTCTTATTCCTCTAGCCGTTAGGAGCCTTCTCGGGATTATACTACTAATATTCTAGGTAATTAAGATTACGGTAATAACTATATAGGAAATACTTCCAGCTTTTTACAATACTTTTATTATATTTATTATAGATAATTCTATTATCCTTCCAATTATAAGTACGCTCCTCCGTTTTTACTTCTACTTTAGTAGCAACTATATTATTAAGAGATTTCTTAATATTAATTAGAGTCGATAAGAGATTTAGGAACTTCCTAATAGTAAGAAGACCTTTATTTAAATTAGTAGCCTAAAGTTTAGAATTAATAAGGTAAGAGTATTTAACGGCGTTGAATAGATTTATTAGTTCGACGATATTATTAATTATATAGCCGATATCCTTAACGCGCTTGCGTAAGGCCTAGTAGCGCATTAGGAAGGCCTTAAGGTGTGACGACTGGGATCCAGTGCCATGGATCACATCCCATTCGTCTCATTGTAATACCTATAGGACCTACCGGCGCCATTAATGCGTGCACCCTAATTGGCTGCACGGGCGGCATTGATATGCGCGCCTATTCAATTGGTACCGCGACCTAGTCTCAGTTCTCAGACCCACTAGACCTCCGAAACCACCCCACCCTACTCCACACCACCCGTTTCTGCGGTAGCAGGTTGTCGGATAAAAGAGGTGATAGGGGTAGTTAGACCGCCCTGTCTTATGTAATCTGGGCCCGCTGGTATAACCAGTAAAACCCTGATATTAGGGATTCTATATAAGGGATTTCCCGAGCAGATCTCTATATAATATATAGTCTATACCCTACTTTCGTATATATATTTTGACTCTTATTCGTACTCGTATTCTACAATTAAAAGTCTTATATACAGTATTATCAATTACAGTCAACCGGGTAGATATAATATTTAATAAGAAACAATAAAGACAATAGCTTTAAACCCCCTATATTCGATAATGTCTACTTCTATCGATCTTAAGACTATTAGTAAAGTTATCTTTAATAAGTTTGAAGATTAGTATCTTTAGGAGAAGGGATTTAAAGATAAGGCTTTTAATAAGGAGTTCTAATTATTTATCGACCCTAATTTCGAAAAGAGAATCTTTTAGCCCGTTACTCCTCTTAAACCGCTAATTACTAACTTCTAAGAACTAACTATCGAAATAACTTAAGAAACTTAAATTTAGTAATAGATTTTTAAATCTACCGAAGAGGAAGGTACTTTTACCGACCCCGGACTTCTAATAATTAATACCCGGGCTTCTTAAACCGCCCGGTCCGCTATAGCCCCGGCCTATACCTAAATATTTACTTCTATTTCGGTTTAAGCGCCCGTCCCTCCCGGACCGGTTATTAAAATATCTTTTATTATTAAACGCTTAAACTTTACGTTTAAATCTAATTTCTATAATTATAAGGCTACTTTAGCTAATTATTATTACGAGAAGAAGGATTAAAATAAATTCGTTTTAAATATTAACGAAGTTAAAGATTAGATAAAGAAGTATATTATTAAAAAGCTTTATTTAATTTACTTCCTAAAAACCTAATCTATTACTATCTAATATAATAAATTCCGTACTTTAATTAACTATAACCCTATTAGAATTAGAGAGGATACTTATACTAAATATTAGGAGAAGGTTCGTTTTATTCGTCCTCTTAAGAATTAGACCGTTTAATTTAAAGAGTAAGAGGGAATTATAATTATTAATTAATACTATATAATCAATAAATATATTAATTTAGAGAATTAGTGTAAAGATTTCCTCTACGTAGTAAGTAAATTCCCTAATTCTCCCCTTAATATTTAGGTTATAATATATTATTAAATTAAAAATAATAAATTTCACTCCTTTATAAATATAGTTTAGGAATTTAAATAAGCGGTCTACAAAGTGTTCTTATTAAATAAGGGTAGTTCTTAAATTTATAAGGGCGGAGCGTTTAGGGTTAGAATTATATTTACTAAAGAAGTTAATAGGGACGCCCTTAGTAACCCCTAGAATAACCGAAGTAAAAGGCCGGCTAGAGGTTATTAAAATTATAATAATAAGAAATTGAGGAGGGCTTACTTTATTTATAAGCGAATAAATTATTAAATTGAATATTATTAGTATGTTAATACTATTAACCAATTAAAATATTTTAAGGAGAATTCCTATATTTATATAAGAGTAAATAAAAATTATTAAAAGGACTTTAAATTTATTTAATGAATAAAGGAAATCCTAAAGGAAGTTTAAGTTAGGAAGGATAAGGAAGAGGTATTCTACGCTAATAGCGTTAGTAGCTTTTAATTTAATAGATAGCGTATTAGTAGTATTAGTTACGAAATAAATTTCTTAATATTAAAACCTTATAATAAGGGGCTAAAGTACCTATTAAGAAATTTAATAATTTTTAATTTAAGTATAATAATTTATATTTTTAATAAGGCTAGCCGGTTTAAAAGCTTTATACCCGCAAGGGAGGGAGATTACGTTTGGGTGGGAAATAAATTTATTATAATTAAGGGGTATAATTTAATTTACTTAATAGTAAATAATAACGAAAGTCTCCCTATTAGTCTTAGATTTAACGATATCGCATTTATACTAAGAATAGCCTATAACTTTATATCTTTAAAAAAATTATTAAAAAAAGGACTATATTAAGATTATTTATTTAATCTTAATTATTTATATTCCTACTTAAATAATACTTACCTTTACTGTTTCTCTTTAAAATTTAATTAATTTGTATTAGAATATATATTCTTCGAAATATATATTAACTAATCTTTTTTTTACGTACGATTTTACCGGTTTATTAACGAAATTATTAGGAAGTTTCTAGAGGGCGATATTTTATATTAGTACTTTTACTTTAATTATTTAAGATTAGAGACTTTAATTTAATTAATAGATAAAGAGTATAGGGTATAGTTTAAGGGCCCTAATTTTATTTATTACAATTCTTATATAGTAATTAAGATAAAGCGCTAAATATATAGAGAAGTTTACGATGCGCTAAAAGGTCCGGGACTATATTTTACTATTAATTTCTTTAATTATCCGCCGGTAAAGGTACTTAATAGAGGGACAGTTTTTAATTTAATAGTTATTATAAATTGCTAGTCCGGAATAATATAATTATATTATTTATTAGATCGGATAGTGGATTCGATTATTACTATATTAATATTATTATTTAATAGTTTTAAATTTTATTATTAAATCCGACTTAGGGTAGTCGAATATAATAATAAAATAATTATAATTAAGCTCTACGTTACTACCTTTTTAATAATAAGAAGTATAATTATTGAGCCTTCGGCTCTATATATTTAAATATAGAATAGTAGCGCCGAATGCTCGGGGGGTGTAATTAGGGAAAAATCGACGGCTATAAAGGAAGGAGTAAAATTATTTTAAGAATTCTAAAGAGAAATTATAATAGCGGTAATATATTTACTAAATATAACCCTATAGTAGGAATATAATTAGAAGTCCCTAGAAGAACGCTTTACGGCCTATATAGTAAATTGCAATAGTAGTTAATAAAGGGTAGTACTACGGCTATTATATTTGAAAGTATATAGCTATAAAGCTTTTATATTTATAGTTAATATCCTACGCGGTTAGAAGCGGATTTAGAAACTCAAAAGACGCGTTTAGGTAGGATATTTAATTAGTTATTAATTTAATAATATCTACCGTATTTAGAACCTATATACGAACTAAATAATTGTAATTAGGGATATAGTTTTTAACGAAGACGAAATCTTTATAAATAATATCGAATAATTCTATAATACTTTTAATATTTCCCTTAAAGAATTAGCCGTATAATTAAACGATATTTATTAATTAAATTTCGATATATCTAACCCGCTACCGATTAGAAGTATTAAAATAGAGGATAAGGAGGCTAATTTAATCGTCGAATCCCTATTTACCGCCGATAGAATTATAACTTCCGAACCGACCGAATTTATATATATATAAGAAGAGGAAAGATAAATAGATTAAGAGGGTAAAGGTATTATAATTATTCCGGCGGTAGTTTTAAAATTACGGCCGTAGGAGGATTAGTAGGTAATAATAATAAATAAAGAGAAAGAGACGGGTTATCCTACCCCTCTAGAAAATCTAGCGTCGTTCTTTATTAATAATTTTAATATATTGTACCCTTAAAAGAATTAGCCAATGTACGGTAAATACTTCTATTAGGTCGGGTCCTTTTTAGTTACTTTAAATAAGATAAATGTTAAATTATATAAAGGATAATCTATTAATAAGGAAACCCTTAATTAAATGAAGCGGTTAGGGATTAGCGAGGAAGAAGAAAAGTTCTTTAATAATTCGAAGCTAATTAAGAATATTATAAATCGTTACGACGCCCTTAAAACTTTATTTATATTCTATAGACGAAATTTCCCTCCTCTTCCTTATTATTATAAAGATTTTTAGGGTTATCCCTTTAATAATATCTTTACAAAGGTAAAGTAGGAATATATAAACGACTACGAGGAGAAGAAGTTATAGGTGTAGATTAACTAAGACGAGTGGTAAATTAATAAAATTACTATTCTTTTTAATTCTATATAGGTATATACGTACAAATTTAATGTAGAAGGTTATTTCCTTAAGTATAAAGTTCGTTTAGTTGTGTAAGGAGATTAATAGTTACGCGATAATATATGCGAAACGTACGTTATAACCCTCGCAATCCGGTCCTTTCGGATTATAATAATTATCGTTGCTTACTTTAATTTCGAATTTAAATAGTATAATACTATTAATATTTTTATTAATATAGTATTAGACGAGATTGTTTATATAAAGGTACTATACGGTTAGGTACGTTAAAGTAAAGTATTAAAATTATTGTAAATTTTCTACGGTTTAAAACATTCCCCTCTATTTTAATAGAAAGAGTTTATTAAAACCCTAGTAAAAGCTAGCCTAGTTCCTATCCCTATAGAACTATATATTTTAATTTATAAGAGTATAGTTGTATTCTTCTATATTAACAATATTATTTTCGCTTATAAAATAGAATATTTATTGTTAGTAGATAGAATAATTTCTACCTTTAAGAAATATTACTAGTTAACTAGTAGTTACAATATCTAATAGTTTTTAAGTATCGAAGTTATTCGAGATTACTATCGTCGACTAATTTAGTTATTTCAATGAAAGTATATTCTTAAGATTATAGAAGGAATTATATAGATTAAGAAAGCCCCCGATATTCCTATAATACTTAAAGAATTGACTACCTTGTTAGAAATTATTATTTAATATTTAATTAAAGAGTATTAGAAGGCGGTTAGTACTATTTTCTACCTCGCCGTTATTATTAGATTAAATATCTCTTTTATTTTATCCCAATTAATTCGCTTCCTTACTAACTTTAAGTAAACTTATTATTTAGTAATTTAATAGTTAAAGGCCTACTTTCGAGGTATTAATTACTATACCCTCTAATTAGGAGGAGGCGATAGCTTCGAAGTCTATATTAACTTATCTTTTACTAATAATTCTTCGGATCGATAAAATTCCTAAGGGTTTGTAATATAATTATTCGGTAGTATTATTGAGTAGCGAATTAATAAGTAAAATACGGTAACGATTTTAATAATAGAGGTTGAATTATTATTATTCGCCTAAGGAGTAAAAGAAAGTATATAGGTTAAGAAGTTCTTTAATTCCCTTACCCTTCGATTTAAATTCGAAGTTATCCCCCTCGGTTGCAATAATAAATAAATAATTCGTTTTATTATTAGGGAGAATTCTAAGCTCTAAATTAAATTTAAGTACGTCGATATTTATAATTACTAGTTTAGAAAAGGATAATAGTAAAGTATTATCGACGTATACTATATACTAATAAGGTAAATAATTATTAATAAATTAATAAAGGCGCTAGATTTATGTAAGCACTTTAAATTTATAAGGCAATTCAACTTAATAAATATTAGAAAAATAAAAAGAGAGAAGAGGGAATTGATAACAATCGATACTAATTATTTAATTGTAAGGGTTAATAAGGAGGATTAGGGAGAAATCTATTAAATAATAAAAAGAAAGGATAGATAAATATTAATATAAGTATAAATTACCTTTATATATAATACGGCTAAGAGGACCTTTATAAATTAAGAGGCTTTAATATAATAATTTTTATTTGTAAGGTAAAAAAAAGGTAAAAAGATTAATCCCGGTAAGATTCGAACTTACAACCTTTAAATATATTTTCTAATAATAATTTACTAATTATACTATTAAATATACTTAAGAGATAGTAGGTAGTCAATTAAAATTCTACCCTAACGTTCTAACTATTAAACTACGGGACTCCGATTATTAGAAATAGTACTATCGACCTTCTATATCTATAGGATACGACTACAGGCAATACTTTTAAAAGTAACTACTAGAAGAAATTAAGAAAATAGGTACAAATTTGTAAATAGTTTTAATTATTTCCAATTTCCTAAATTAAATCTAATTTAATTGGGGGGGTATATCGGATAAAAGAGGTAATAGGGGTAGTTAGACCGCCCTATTTTATATAATCTGGGCCCGCTAGTATAACTAGTAAAACCTTGATATTAGGGATTCTATGTGAGGGATTTCCCGAGCAGATCTCTATATAATATACAATCTACACCCTACTTTCGTATATACATTTTGACCCCTGCTCGTACTCGTATTCTACACAGGTCTGAGCGGGTTTTGCGTTTTTTGGCCGTCGGCTACAGAATAACTAATCTTACCTTTTAGACCTAAAATAAATATAATAAAATAGTTAATAACCAGACCAAGGCCTAAGTATATAGAGTTCTTCACTCTAATTCTAATAGTAGTTTTAATTTTCTTATATAATCAACATTCATCGAAATGCAAGGCTTTGAACTTTAAAGCTTTTACCCCCTCAAGGTTGCATTAGCTTAACGGGTGGTCCGTGCATTATAAAAATGGTACCATTAGAACCGTCTCGTCGAGGCCATCCTCTACATATATTTATCTTATTCATACAGTCAATAATAAGGTTAAGAATTAAAAAGATTGAAAAGCTAAAAAATAGAATACTACCCCCTCGAGGTTGCATTACTTCAACGGGTGGTCCGTGCATTATAAAAATGGTACCATTAGAACCGTCTCGTCGAGGCCATCCTCAACGTATATTCTTTTTTACAGTAGGATTAATATTGACCTTTAAAATAAGGAGTGTCTAAAAGTTTCCAATTTAGGGCAGCCGACGAAGGTTTACCTTTAAAGTTGTATTACTTCAAAGAGTAGTCCGAGCGTTATAAAAATTATATATTTAGAAAGAGCTCAAAAAGACCATCCTCCGAGTACCCTACTACAATTTTAATAATTTTTATTAAATTTATTATAAAGGATTATATAAAAATAAAATTTCTAATTTGTATAGGGTTTTGGGCAGCCGACGACGTTTTTGCGCAAAATCGTAATAGACCTCTTCTTACTATCGTTCGAGGAGGGGAGACCCACACTTTTTTTGTAGGGCGGGTCCGCTGAAGGCAATCGACGGGGGTTAATATAATAGAGATTAACCACGACTTATATATTATATTTACGTATATTATTAGATTAGATAAGGAAGGCGGTCGAGGCTGGTAGAATTTGGGCGCATCCTATATAAAGGTATAATTAGAGCCTAGATTTTAACCTCTCCCTCTTTCTTTCTTTAACTTTAATTATTTTATATATTTATACTTAACTACGCGATACGGAACTACGTAAATTGGTATATCGTAATATAAGGGAGGTAAAAGAAGAATATTTGAGAGTCTAATATTTATTAAAAATATTATTCTTAACTTTATTAATAACGTTCGAAATACTATTACAAATTAAATCGTAGAAGTATTTCGGGTCGTCGTTATCCTTATCCTAGCCGTTAATTATTAAGATTAATTAAATAGCTTTATTATTAATAGTAGAATAAATAATACTTATAACCTTCGCGCAATCTATATACTATTTGACTAAAGCCTTCTTATCTTCCTCTTTTATCATATCCTTAACTTTAAGAACGGGAATAATAGTTATAATATAAGGCTTTAAGCCAAGGGAAGCGAATTAGACGCGTAGAGTTCGAACCTAAGTATTTAAATTGGATTTACCTTTAAAGGGAATTAATAAAGAAGTAATATTATACTCTATAATATCGAAATTATAGTCGCTAGGAAAATTTAATAGGTTAATAAGCGCATTCAAAAATTTCGGAATCGTAGTCTTTAGGATTAAAATCGAGGTCGTAATCTATAGAGGTAGGTAAAGGTTCGTTAAATTTATTCGGTCGTTAGCTAAGGTCGATAGAGTTAATTCTTATCGGCGGGTAGGATTATTATAATATAATAGTACGCTTGAGGTAGTACGACGCGGGGTTGTTTTAGTACGGCGCGTACGCTTTGAAGTAATATAATAGCGGCTTAAATAATTAATTAATTAATTGCGCGCAAATAATAGCGGATACGATTACAATATCGCAATTAGAAGGCTTATAACTTCTTAGACTTGAGGGTAAAGATATGTTAATACTATAGAGAGGAAGCTAGAATTAAGAGGGAAAAGAAATGTGGAGGGCTAAAATATAGAAGAAGGGTGTGAGGGCTGGACCTATACGATAAGGGGGGTAGGACAGACCTACCCGATAATACACGCTGCCAGGGGGAGGCGCGGTAGATGGTTATGTTGGCTCAACACCATGACATTTCAGCCTTGTGTACACAAATGCTGTATTCATAAAGGGGCTGAGTTAATGCTTTCCATTCATAAGATCAGGAGGAAAAATGACGGGATCAAGTTACCTGGTCCCACCAACACTTCACCTCTCACCACCATATGCCACCGCCGGCTTGGTTAGGATTATTAAGTCCTCCAGGTCTATAATTCTTCATATTGGGCGAAACACTAAATGGCAAGAACAATCATGTCATCTCACCAAGACATTGCGATACTGTAGAGCTCCCACCAATCGCTTTCCCTTCAAAAGCGTATCACCATCTCTCCCACTCCATCACCATCCGCCAAACCTCGGCCCCCTATATCCAGCATCACTACACTCTCCAACAGCTTTACTCACATCTGCCCCTTCCACAACGCCCCTCATCTATTAAGGCTATTCGTGTTCTCGACTTCGACCTATTACCTCTATCTCCCATTGACAACTCGGCATCAAGACTATCATTCGCTCAGGAGCAGCAGCCCCTAGCCGGCACTCTCCGCACAATCAACTTTGCTACTTGTCCTGATTTCACGGCGCTATCCTATGTCTGGGGCCCCCCTTCTGATGAGGATGTCATCACAATTCGATGCGATGGTAGTAGTGGGCATGGAGGCGGCGGGGTATGCAAAGTACCGATAACGAGAAACTGTCGGGATGCGCTTATTTCTCTGCGGAAGTTGCACAGTTATGGTCCTGGAGACCAAAGCAACGGTGGAACAGAAAAAAACAGGGAAGGAAAAGGGCTCCTCTTTTTCTCAGGGGCAGAACGACTGGCGGCTGTGTTGGGTCGACCACAAGCAAAACGGGGTCAGGGCACTCATAATCCAAGCCGTCATTCTCTGCCGAATAACCTACGTCTCTTTTCCCCCAATCGGATTCGGCAGCAGCGAGTTCCAGTCCCAGTCTCTCCCTCCCGCTTTCCGGGAAGATTTGCTTCCTTCCTCAGGTCCCACCATGTTCGTCTCCTCCGCACCTCCCTCACCACCATCGACGCCTGGCTATCAGCCATCAAACTCTACGCGCCTTCCACCCCTCCCTATCACTTCAATCCCACCGCCATCTTCAAGATTCTCTACCCGTTTGATAGGCAGCCACCCATGACCAAACCTAACCCCCAAACCGGCCATCAAGAAGGTCGCGGCATAGTTAATGACCACTTCCAAGTCTGGAACGAGATCCTCAATGGTAGTCAGTCCGAGTACAGTTATACCCCCCACCAACGAGAGGAGCTCGTCGACGAGGTACTGTGTACCCCGGAGGCGAGGTTGTTTACTTATAATGTCTGTGAGCGGTTTGCTAATGATACAAGGTTGTTCTTGTCACAAGATGATGGATTTGTAGGGAAGGGGTCAGCAGGTATGAAGAAGGGGGATGTGCTTGCTTTGATCCGAGGGGTTGGGCAGCCGATGGTTTTGAGAGAGAAGAGAAGTGGGAGCGGTAATTTTACGGTGGTTGGACCGGCGTTTGCGTGTCGGTTGGCGGATTTGAATACCTTCAGGTCGGGCACGGAGGGGTCGTATGATCCGGTGAAGGACGGGAGGGTATGGAGGGCTCTGAGCCTGGTTTGAGCATGGAGATAGGTATTTATCGCTCTTTGTATTCTGTATCTGCTTTTACATCTGTATCGCTGTCAAACGCAAAAGGCAACGTAATTGTGATGCTTTGAACGAACCTACTTTCAACCGTGTCCTTGACTCTCTTGTCACCTTCGCTTCTGAATCGTTCGACATATACCTTCCAACCCATCCCTTCTCCCCCCCCCCACCATCACCTCAGACAACCCCCATCCCCCCGAACTCTCAGGCCGATACACCCTCCGGCTGCCAAACCGCAGGACACAACCCTTCAATCCTCCTCGCATCCGCCAACCCCGCCGGTATACCCTCCGTCGACCCAACCGGCGCAGCAACCCCATAAGTCCTAATCAACCCCCCCTCCACACTCGCATAAACCGGCCATCCCCTCTTCTCCAGCCCAGCAGCCCCATTGCTCGCAACGGCCACCCAATCGTCCTGGATCGCATGGCTCGTCGCAACTTCCAGCTTCTCGTCTGCAGGTGGGGACTGGTTCGAAGTTTCGGGGAAAATGTCGTAGGTACCGAAGATCAGGGGGAGCTGGGCGCCGTGGTAGGCGCCTAGGAAGGGGAGCGGGGAGACGTCGGTGAAGTTGCCGAAGTAGACGTAGCGGAATACGGGGATGGAGGCTAGGAGGCGGTTACTGTGGAAGAGTTCAGGTCAGTTCCTAGGGCTCTGGGGTTTGGGCAGCTCGTGGGAAGGGGTAGATAGGGGATGGTAGCTTACGTGGCTGCTTTAAAGGCTGGGCAGAAGAAGAAGTCTAGTGTCATTTCGAAAGCTTCGGTTTGGTTGACGGTGTTGTTCCGGTTGAGAATGACAAAAGCGAGGCCATCTTGGGCGTTGCTACCCAGGATTGTGGGCTGAGTGAATAGGGTTGTTAGTCTCATATCCATCGTTTCTCTGTCTGTCTATCTGCAAACATGATCTTTCAACGGGCAACGGGGAAAACTTACAACATTGGCAACCTCCCCCGCCAACGACCTAGCCGTATAATCCGGGAACACCGTCCTGTTATCCACCACCGGCGTAAAAAAGACAAACTTAGTAATATCCGTCCCCGCCTCCTCATTCGTAGTCTGCAGAGCTTTGGAAATGCTCTCGGCCGTGACGTTGCTAGACCGCATACACGCCAGCTCCTCCGCAGCCGTGAGGTTCCCACACCCCACCTCGCCCGCAATACGGGTGAAACCCAAATGGGCAACATCGAAGCTTTGAGCCAGCGGCGTCAGCTCGCTGCCGGAGTCCATGATGACCGCGTTCACGATCGGGTTCGTAGGGTAGGCGTATTGGAAGTACCCCACGGATACCGCCCCGGCGCTTTGGCCCCAGAGGGTGATGCGTGTAGGATCACCGCCGAAAGCGGCGATGTTGTCATGGACCCATTCTACGGCCAACCGTTGGTCGAGGAGACCGACGTTTTGCTCGTTCTGGGGGATGCCGAGGGCGTTGGGAAAGCCGAAGATGTTGAGACGGTAGTTGAAGGTGACGACAATGTGGCTCTTTGTACGCTGAACCCAGTCCGTGGGGATTTGGACGGGGACGTCTTGCCCTCCTGTGATGAAGGCACCACCGTAGACGAAGACGATGACGGGGAGTCTGTCGTTGGCGGTGGCTGGCGGGGCCCAGATGCTTAGAGTTAGGCAGTCCTCGCTGATATCGGGGCTGGTGGTGTTGAGACCCTGGACGTTGTACTCATTCACGTCCTGGGTGAAGATGGAGGGGGGGCTTGTAGAGAGGTATTGGATGCAACTTGGAGGAAGCTTCTTGGCCTCGAGTTCACCAAACGGCGCAGCAGGCTGTGGCGGGGCAAAACGAAGGTCTCCAACTGGGGGTTGGGCAAAGGGGATTCCCAGAAACTGGCGTACACACGGATCTTCGGTCTTGTTGACGAATCCGTGAACTACGCCTCCCAGTACTGTCACTGATAGGGCAGACTGATCCACGCAATCATCTGACGACGCTATCGCAGGTGCCACTCCTCCTCGAAAACCAATGCCCAAGATGGACGCTAACCAGACGTAGGATAAGCAAGCCAGTCTCATGATTCCTGGATCACAATGTGACGTGGCATAGAAATGTGGTATCGATGAAGTGAAACGGATGAATGTGGTGGTGTTGGCAATGCCAGCACCGAGTTCCTGGAGAACTGGCATGCTGGCGAAGTCTGACATTTTAACATCAGTTTCACTGCCCCCCTAACCCCTTGTTCGAGCCGAGTCATGTCAGGACGTACATCGTGAGATCCAAGGCTAAAAGGTGCCATACAGGTAGCGTGAAGCAGTTTCGAACTGCAAGCTGAGGGGTAACGGCCACATTTTGGGGAAGGGTGCTCACTTGTTCAGACGAATATCTTGATGATGCCAGCACAGTCCTTGTTTTCGAGCGTCGGTGATCCCCAATCTGGGTCAGCTTCCAAGAGCAGACACTTTTTGACGCCTCTGCGCAGGTGCGTGACAGGAATACGCGTTCTGGCCGAGGAGAAGCGAAGGTGTCAGTTCCTTGTAAGTCGTTGGTATGGTGCGGGAGTGTGATTGTTTCAAAGAAGCCCCCAAAACAGGGCCAAGGTGGTGAGTGGCATCTTGCCCATTCTTGAATATCTATTGCCGAGCTACCGTCCACAGTTCTACATCAAGTCGACATCATCGCTGAAAGTCAAAAGAGTGTAAACATGAACGTAAACAAGCAGCGTTGGAGAAAACCCCAACACCGAGCAAGTGGGTACGTAGGGACCTTCGACATCTTGATAGGGAACAGGGAGCGAGTGCCTCGCTTGTTGCCGGCTCCCAGGAACCGGAAACAGTGAAAGGGCCCATTGGTGGCCCCAACACCCTTTCCTGGTGTTTCAACATCACAACTTGGCTACGTTGGCCGGACAAGCTGATGCGGGGAACAGTCGATGATGGAGAGTTTTGTCAGTGTTTTGTCTCGTTTTTGTTGTGGGGACATCTCCTCCAACTGCGCGGCTCCAACTCTCTCGGGCGAAAAGCAACAAGCAGTGGTGGTGCATGGCTAGCCGAGGTTCTGCGCCGCGACCACCTTGCATGCTCGAACTGCTTCGTACCGGTGCAGATTACGAAGGGCTCCCGTTGCCAGGTGTGGTGCAGTAAGAAAGTTGGAGGTGTACCCCTCATCACACTGAGGTATGGTTGGCAAAATTATTTCCACACCAGGGATTCGTGTCGACCCAATCGAACTCCTCGTGCCTTGTAGAAATCGTCAACGTCATAGGTTCGTATCAGAAGCACATGAATCTCTCTCATCCCAGTCCAGAGTTCACACCTTCTTCCATTGCTCGAATTCGGTCTCCAGGTGCCTCTTGAGCTCGGCAAATTTGTTACCGAATTCTTGACCACAGCGCCAACAGACAAATCCCTTGGACAGGTTTGCATTTTGGAAAGATGTCTTGCGTCGTTCGTCATCCTCGGCGAGCGGGTAATCCGCGAGAGGGATAAAAAAGGGAGTGTTGAAGCTGTTGTAATGCTTCCGGTGCTTGACCCTGTCCGAATGCATGTCGCGCGATATGATGTGCACGTGAAGATGGTCCATGGAAGGGTGGGCATGCACGCCGATACGGATGTCCGACAGGTAATCTCGGCCTTCCGGAAGCTCGTCGAAAGGGACGCCTTTGTCCATTGCTTCGTTGCGTGCTTTGCTCGAAGCAGAAAAGGTCGACAGCTTGCGTTCGAGCTCGGCAGCAGCCAGGCGGGCGGCGCTGGCAGCTTCGTCTCGCATCATGGCAAGGAAGTCCTTATCTTCGAAAGCTTGGTGCGGGTGCAGATCGTAATGAGCGCGGGACCGGGGGAGGAGCAGAAGATGGACGGTGGCCTTGGGGAAGCCGTCGCGAATCAGAACCATATTGTCCGTCACGCGGATGACCTGCAGGGGAAAGCGGTCGGGATGGTCTATGTACTCGAGCAAGGCACCGCTCCATTTTGACTTTGTTGTTTTGCCTCCCGAATTCTTGGTTCCCTTGTGCGAGGGGGAACGAGCGCCGGCTGATGACCGACTCGAGGAAGCGTCTGGCTTGGCTGCCTTGGGCCTGGGCGCCATCAGCTCAGCAAAGGCATTGCGCTTTTTGCTTCGAGGCCCGGAGGATGTTTCATGCAGGCGGCTGCTCGGTGCAGTCGGGGCTTCGACAAAGTCTTCTCGGTCTTCGGCAGCTTCGGCCATGGTGTGCTTGCAGACGGCAGGATTTTTTGATCTTTTTTTTAGAATGGGTTGTGAACTGGACGACACGTAGTTGCCAACCGGGGCGAGCTTGGTGTGCGCCGGTGTGCGCCGGTGTGCGTCAGTGGCAATGGCCTGGAGTATATAAGGAGCCGGCTATGGTTCATCCCAGTGAGACAATGAAAAGAGAAATGGGCTTCTTAGATAAGTAGATGGGTCGGGACGGCCACCGGCGAGGTTGGTGATGCTACTGGCAAACCGCAGAAGTTGATGTTTGTTCGACGAGTGACGTTGGAATTGGCGTGACTGGGTACGTCACTTTTTGGGCAACGATTGAGTGGACAGGGATCCGGTTTTCATGATTGGTCAATGTTCTGATCATGGTGGGGCCTTTTCCGGCGTCCAGCTGGGGCAAGATCTGTCAGAGGCCAGGGGATCCACTAGGCGTGCACGTGCCCAATTGGGCTGGGATATACGGGATTTATTACAAATACCAGAGCTTCAAATCTATAGAGCCAATCTTATACAATTACACACAATCAAGCTACGTTAAACCCTATATCGATTATTACCTATAATATCACAATTAAGAGTCTTATTAATTCAATCGTTTAAAGCTATCGCTATAACGATAACCGATAATATCCAATAACAATAGTAATAACCGTATACAATTATAGGGCCCTAAGGATTAGCCTACATAGGAAGACGCCTTCGTTTCGAAAGCCCAAGACCTCGGTCTCTAGAAATATATTAACCTAAACAACCGCATTCCCTAGCCAATTAAGCCTATCAAGCCCAATATAATAGACTACTTAGGATTTATACCCAAAAATAAGGGTATAATTAAAAAGAAAAAACGGGAGGAGGCCCTCTCGACTATAACTCGGCTATACGGCTTCTTATACAATAAAGACTACCGCGCTTATATATTTAAGAAGTAAGATTAACGTATAAACGTTAAGATCGTTTTTAATTTAGGGATAAAGAAGACTACGCTAAGTTAATAGATATTTAATTCTATTAATTCGAACTATTGCGAAATTAATTTTACTAAACGTACTAGATTCTATAAATAATATAATAACCTTTATAAATCTACCGTATTCAACGATAAAGAAATTAAAAAACTCGCCCGGGCTAAATTCGTTAATATTCTCAAACCCCTTAGCAAAACTAACTGTAATTAGTATAATTAAACCTTTTAATAGGAAGCGGCTATAGCCTTCTATATAATTAAGGAAATTACTAGAGTAAATAAACCAAACCTATAATTCCTTGAATTCTATATAATTATTTGCTTAAGTCCCTATATTATTTAGGTAAACAATTACTAACTCTAGTATAATAAAGAAATCGAGAGGAACCCTAAATTTAAAATTTCTTTCCGTACTGTAGCTAAAGACTTTTGTAAAATAGTAATAGCGAGTACTACCTAAGGAAAAGGTTGCGCCCCTCCGTTTAAAAATATTATGTTCGTAATTACGTTAAGTAATAAATTTATTAAGGAGGACGTTCCTAATAATAAATAAAACCCTAGCCCGGAGGTAAAGGGACGGGGAAAAATTATAAAGAAAAATAGTAAATTTAGAAAGAATATTAATAAAAATAAACGCCCCTCCTCCTCGTCCTTATTTATATTTAAAAAATTGTAATAATCCTTGTATAAACTCTATAAGTAGCCGGAGTATAGTCTAAATAAATACTATTATATTAAATTATAATTAACCTTTAAAGGTTAGGTCGAAAATCCTATTATTAAGAAGTACGCGCTCGCTAACTTAAAGAAGGATAAAATACTTAAAGAGGTTGTTAACCGTCTACGAATTTAATGGAACAATAAGGACTAAAATAATTAATTCTATAGACGTTGGGTAAGCAAGAGCAATTTTTTAGTACTTATAGTAAAACGCGGCGCCGTATACCTATTAAGAGATTTTATAATCCTCAATTTAAGTACGATAATATATATTTTTAATAAAATTAATCGGTTTAAAAACCTTACCCTATTAAATACTAGTAATTATATATAGGTTAGAAATAAGCGGATTCCTATCGAAGGGTATAGTACTATTATAATTACGGTCTAAGACGATGATAGAGATAGAGAGCTCTAATTCCCTAACGTTGCTCTAATACCGGGTATAGCCTATAACCTCGTTTCCTTAAAATAATTCGAAGATGAATAAATCTATTAGGACTATAAAAATAATTATCTACGTTCCCGCCTTATAAATTCCCTTATTTATTATATTTATTCTAAATATAAATAATTTATTTTAAAATATACCCCTCTACAAAATAGCGCTAACAAATCTTCTTTTACTATATAGTATATAAATTATATTAAGTAGAAGCCTAAGGAGGGTAACCCCCTTCGCTAGTATTTTCGATTTAATTACCCGAGACCTAATACTTTAATTAAACTAACGGAGCAAAAATATAGCGTTCGATTTAAAGGACCGGATATAATATACTATAAAATATATATTAAGGCTAAATTAAAGCGCTAAGTATGTAAAGAAGTTCGTAATTACCTAGAGGGCCCTAAATTATAATTAGCTATCGACTTCTTTTCTTACAAAAAAATAAAAGTAAGTAGTTAAAAGTACTTAAATCTAATAGTAATTGTAGATTGGTAGTCTAATTTCGTCTAAGTATACTACTTAAATAATAAAGAAATCGAATTTATTATCGCTTATTTAGAATCCTTCTACAATAAACTACAAACTCAATACTAGATCGTCCCTCGGATAATCGAATATAATAACGAAATAATTAGTAGTAAGAAAATCACTGCCTAATTTACCGCTAAAGGAATTAATATCAAACCCTCAACGCCTTATATGTAAGTTTAAAATAGTGGTATAGAGCGCTCAAAGGGTATAATTAAAATTAAGGGTATAGTAATACAATTAAGTGTAAAATTTCCTTATAAATTATAAATAGAGATTATTAGAGTAGTTATATACTTATACAATTTAACTCCTAAGGCGGAATATTACTAGAAATTTCCCTAAGACTGGTTTATAATATACTACTAATTTAAAGATAATATTATACCTCCTTCAAACCCCTCCCCTATTATTGTATACCTTAAGGTATATAATTATAAAGCCTTTATTCTTATAATAAAAGTTATAAAGGGAGAGAACAAATTAATAAAATTTAAAGACCGCGTTTAAGTTAGTTACTTAGTTAGGTACTAATCGATAAATATCTATAAAATTTAGAATCCTTATACTAATTCTATTATTATTATACGAAACGTTGTATTTAATAAAAATGAAGTCTTTTCTAATAGTAATATTAAAGTAATCTATAATACCCTCAATATCTCCCTTAAAGAATTAACTATATAATTAAAAGACCTCTATTAAATAAATATCGTATAAGTAAACATCCTATAGGTCGAAGCTATACCTATTGTAAATAACGGAATTCTTAACCCTATTGTCCAAAACTTTCCTACCGAGACCGAAAATATATTAGAGGAAGAGGAGGAATTAAGGTCTCTAGAATTACAAACGCAATCTAAGTCTCTAAAGGTCCTACAAGTATTAGAAATATAATTATAAATAGGTCTAAAAATACCGCCGGTATCTCTAGAACAACCCCTATTACTATCGCCGCCCGTATAATCGCCGACGGATTTTTAAAGTACAATATTAAATTTAAAAGATAAAGAAGAGGGCTATCTCCCTACTCCTCTTAAGAACCTAATTGTATTTCTAGTAACCGACTTCTCTCGCTCTAACGAAGATTTATAACTAATTATAAATTAATACTTTTACTAAACCGCGTCGTTTATATTTATAAAGGGTAATCGATTAGTAGGATTCTAGGGAGACAAAATTATAAATTAAACCTTCTTAAAAGAAATAAAAGAAAGGGGGATTAATATCGACCCCGGCTATAATTTTAAATCTAAAATAATAAAGGAGATTATTAACCGCTACAGAACAAAGGGTATATTAAAGACCCTCTATTAAATTAACTTCCCACCTCTTTTAAAGTACTATAATAATTTTAATTCTTACCCCTTTAGAAAACTCTTTAAAATTATAGAGAAGGAATACTTAAATAAGTATAAGGATAAGAAGTTTTAGAAGTAGGTTAGTCTTAAGGAAGTAAGAGATAACGAAATATTTAATTCGATATAGGTATATACTTATAAATTCGATTAAAACGGCTAATTCCTTAAATATAAAGGACGTTTAATTATACGTAGGGACTAATAATTTAAAGATAATGTACGTAAAACGTACGTAGCAACCCTAGCGATTAAATCGTTCTATATTTTAATAGTTATAGCTACCTATTTCAACTTCGACTTAATCTAATACAATATAAAAAATACCTTTATTAATACTATACTTAATAAAGTAATATTTATAAAGGTTCCCCCTAGGTATATTAGGAAAGGCTAAGTGCTTTAATTATTACGTACGCTATACAGTCTATAAAAGTCTCCCCTCCTCTAGTAGTAAGAATTTACTAAAACCCTCGTAGCTATAAATATAAACCCTCTCCCTATAGAGCCTAATATTCTAATAAAAAATAATATATTCCTCTTCTTCTATATTAACGATATTATTATTACTTATAAGTATAGGGATAAAGAAATTGCTATAACTAAAGGGGTAGTAGCTGCTATAGAAAGGAAGTATTAATTAATAGGTAGAAAACTACTAAAATAATTCTTAAGTATCGAAATTATTCGAAACCGAGAGAAGAAATTAATTTAATTATTATAATGCAATTATATTTAAAGAATCGTAGAGAAGGTCAAACGTATAAAGAAATTATATTCTACGCCTATAATTAGAGAAGAATTCCTACCTTACTAAGATAGTATAGCCCCGTACGAAATTTACGCGTATTAAATCAAAATCAATTCAATTCTCTATATTACTATCACATCCCGACCAAATATAGTTTTCCCAATCTCTAAATTTACTTAATTTAATTCCAACCCCAATCCAATACATTATGTAATTATAAATAAAATACTCCTCTACCTTCTAATAATTTAAGACTATATTCTTTAATTAAATAGCAAAGACTGCTAAGACTTCTACATTATAACTAATTCCTTATTTATAAATAATTTCCTTAATTGAAAGAGTTTATAAATATTCGTATTCAAATTACTAAGCGCTATTATCGATTAGCGTACTAACAAGTAGGACACAATTACAACCTCTTCTATAAAGGTAGAGCTACTATCCTTCAACTAAGGAACCAAGGAGGCAATCTACGCCCGCCGTCTATTTAACGAACTCACCCTTAAATTCGATCAAAAAGCCACACCTATAGGTTATAATAATAAATAGACAATACAATTTATTGTAAAAGAGGGAATTCGGCTCGTAACCAAACTCAAGTATATCGATATCTATAAATACTAATTAAGGTAAGCGTAAAAAAGGAAGCTAGTAGATATAATTTACGTACCTACTAAAGAATAAATTATAGATAGCCTTACAAAAAACCTCCTTCCCGTAATACATCTAAAATCTTTAAAATAACTAGGACTCATAGAATTACAACGGCCAAAAACTCAACTACGAAAGCTTAACAGCGGAGATATTGTTATAAGCCGCCCGAAGGGTATAGAAGACTCTACCGAAGAGGACTCGGGCAACGAATCGGCAAATATAACAGCAAATATAACAAGGCAGGACTTTCACAAATAACAGCTTGAAAACTACCGTAACGAGGAAGCAATCTAGGGATAGTATCATTTCTAGCCAGTTTTAGGAGCATTTCAAGGCATATCTAAATAAATCTGGCGTAGTTTGTGCTCCAGATCTAAGGGGGTATATCAGAGGCCAGGGGATCCACTAGGCGTACACGTACCCAATTGGGCTGGGATATACGGGATTTATCACAAATGCCAGAGCTTCAAGTCTGCAGAGCCAGTCTTACACAGTTATACATAATCAAGCCACGTTGAACCCCATATCGATTATTACCCATAATATCACAAGATCCAGTGGCACCTGGCAGTTTGGTTCTGGTGTAAGTGTTAGTGCACCTCTGCCGGACGCTCTTTTAAGGAACCCCTGAGCTAACAGGGTGAGGAATAGGTAGGTCAACAGAACTTGGACAATGGAAGACAAATTACCATATTAATCTCGATGATGAACTATGCGATTTACATTCGGTCGATTTTCAACCTGGGGACGATTGCTTTGGTGGTCCACCAGTACCATTCACTTCTCGATTGTCCTGAGTCCCACTGAACCAGATAGTTTCTCTGTCGAGTCGTCTTTCACCAGTCACACTGTGTTTTGAAGCTTGCAATGGATATCCTTTTTCAGCCGTTGAGAGGATCTAGACAGTTTGGTGCTTCATCCCTTGGCGAGCCTGAATTTTATCGATGGTGGACAGCTTCCGGGATTCATCACGAGCGTCGCAGACGTGTTCTGGACAGCACTTGTTAGTCGATGGGCCTGCTCAGGGCATTGAATAGGCTAACGATGATATCCCCTACGAATCTAGCATAAGTATATGCCATCACCCTTAGGTTCTCTTGTTTCGTGGAGAAAAGAACATCTGTGTACAGCTAAGTCGTCGCCTTACAGCCTGAACACAACACTACCACAACATTTGAGTCAACCGCCAGGTGGTTTCGAGAAAACATGGAGTCTACCGAAAGCAGTTTCGTTATTGTATCTCCGGAGAACAGTCTCTTCATTGGATCTCCTGAGAGAAGTCTTGTTATTGAGTCTACCGAGAGCAGTCTCGTCATTATCGAAGACTACTTTAACCGACCGCCCCCCTTGAGACCCGGGGAGTACTGTGGCAGCCATGAGTGGGAGATACTCAACTCATCCAGCAAGGGTGCAACAACAAGCCGGCTAGTCGCTGCGCTCGACGTCGTCGCGGACATTCTCGACAAGAAAAACATCCCTTACGCCGTCATGGGAGGTTTCTCTCTCCAACTTCGTGGGATGCAGGGTGTTCGTCAGAATATCGACTTGGCAGTCCCGTTATCCATCCTCGACGCCGACACGAGCGCATGGCTCACCATCTTCAAAGACGAGCTGAGGTGGGCATCTCAAGTTCTCAAACAATCATGCCCAACCATGACACTTCAAACACGTCCGCAGCACCGTTGGCGCCCCTCTTCATCTCATCTCTTTCCGCCAAGGCTGGTTGATAGGTCGAAAGTTCGGACCAGGTTCTCAACAATTCAGTGGGCTCGTGGTCGAGCGGTGTGGTGGACGCATCATGCCGCTCGACCCGACCGTAGGGGCTGTCAGACGTCCCCCCCGCCCTGGCAATGCCTGGGTCCTGGGGAGTTGTCACCTGTCAAGAGCCGGGGGCAACTGCGTCCTAGTGCCATGTGGGCTAGCACGCTCGTCTGACAGCTAGTGTTGCAGCTGGCGTCTTCCGGCTACGCAAATAAGGCTCTACTACTCCTTTCCAGTTGTCTCACGTCCTACGTTCGATTCACGCCCACTCCTCTTTTTTTGCACTTTTTTTTCCTGGTTCGGGTTTGTCGCTCACTGTCTGGCAGGATCCTTCGGCCCTCGGTGTTTCTCTCAGGAGTCAAAGATACGACACGCAAGACCATCTTTGTCCAGGTCGGTGATCTCGATAACGACGACAACGCCGCGCGTTGGGTGCGAGTCGATCTTCGGTTTGTCGGCCACGAGGACTCATGTCCCAGGAAGCTTGACCAAAGCCTCCTCCCAGAACTCGAGGAGTTCGAACAAGAAAGAGATCTCGTTTCCTCGCCCATCTCACCCGACAAGCAGTACCACTGCCTGAAGCTTGGATACGTCCTTCATGACAAGCTTTGCATGATCAAAAAGTCTTCGACAGAGCGAGACCTTGCCGATGTGACATACATCCTCTCTGGACACCTGGCAGAAGTGGGCGATGTTAGCTGGATCGACATGGAGCTCCGAACGAACTTCTTGGACTGTTATGATGCCTTCTCGCCAAATGACCTCATGACGGATTACTTCGCAAGGGCGTTCTGGTTGGAGGGGGATTACCTTTGGGATAGATGGACCACCATACAGAAGGGCGAGGGGAGCAAGCCAGTGCCCGAGAACAAGGGATGGTTTTGGACGCGGTTCTTCCGTCGATGGTCAACACCGGAAAGGTAACCATAGCGAGACGTGGCATCTTGAGTGGTATACCTTGCTGAAATTCAAGTTTATCGTGAGGAAGGCACCTCTAGGAAGAGTGGCTGACAAAGGAAGGGTACCTAGGAACATCCAGGGAAGAATATCATGGGCAGGTAGCAACTTCCGTTTGTTTATGCAAGTCGATTATCTGCACAACTTTGTGCATTTCGTTGCTCTACTCCTTCCCCCCTTTTGTGTCTTGTATCTTGGACACCCAAGACCGAGGTCAAGTTGCTAGGCCGGTCAGCTTGTCATCTTGGTGTTCCAGCAATTGTTTATGATGTCTTGGTGAGGATTTCTGCAAGTGCTATTGGCGCTACCTACCTGCCCTAGTGTACCTTGCGGCAAAATCGCTACATTGTTATGTGACCTGGGTAAACAATCTTTGTCATGCATGCAGCTCATGTCGTTGGGTATTGATAACTCCGGGTACAGGAAATTCTTATCTGATCACCGCTGGCAAGCTCTTTTTCTGTACGGCAATGCATCTCGGCAGCCGATACCGGAACCCTTTTTCTTACCAACAGTCACTCCAAATCATTTCCATCAGCCTTGCATGAAATGCTCAAAACCTCAACTCATCATGGAAGGGCGCCTCTGATTTTACTAAACATCCGCGACGGCAGTCCAGCCTACACCTGCTTAAGATACACATGTCAACTATCGACTCGCTTCGCCCTGTCTCTCCAGCGCCCCGTTTCAGTGCCTCCCCCCGGTCGCCTTCCAATATCGAAGCCGCCCTACATCCCGACAAGTCGACTATATCAACATGGGGAGGAAAAGGCGAGGAAGGTTGGATGATCTTGCCGTCGAGAAAGAACACCACGAAACCACCACATCTAGGATAAAACTGATGCGCGGGGTTGCACAGGAAGCCAACCCGGACGACTACGCGCAAACCACACCACCATGCTTCAGGGGCTCATTCAACCACAAGGGGAGTTCCAGGCGATGTTTCCATTTTCGATCACCACCGACGGTACTATCAATAGCGGAACGAAGAGATAGAATGTGATATGATCCAAATACCGACGACATCGAGACGGGCCACAATTCTGCCATACCATCATCGAGCGTTCTTTACTTTCCGAGTATCCGTCCGCTCAACCTCACCCAAACCATCCACCCCCCGCCCTCCGCCTATCAGTTAGACTTGGTCGATGTGTTCAACCACGTCATCACCTAACGTGCTTGCCTCTACATCCGAGCCTGTCAGCCCTGCCCAAAGCCACGGTAGCTTCTCTGCGAGAAAGCGAGACCATCGACACAGCTCACCGGCGCACCGTACCTCGATTCGTTCCTTTCGAATCAAAGACTCTCACCTCGAGGTTCTCTATCACGAGATCCATAACCAGAAGATATTCATGCCCAAAACCAGCCGGCATCAACAAGCAAACACCAGACGGGCATCCGAAGGAAACCATGTAGCCAATCGTGGGAGAGCAGATTGGAATCGAAGAGCGCAACTGAAGAAAGCGACGGCGATGTCGACCATGGGCGAGCATACAGCGGGCGGGGTACCGAAGAACTCCAACTTCGACTCGAAGACCAAGTCTACTAACATGGTTGAGCAACATAGAACTGCTCGGTGCTCTGGAGGGAGCCCAGGACCCGAGTGTCACTAGTCAGTTGGGATAGACACACTTGGCGCAATGTTCGATCTCGTAGGAGCGTGATGACTCTTTGTTCTTCCAACCCACACCAGGACGTGGCAGGATCTTCTCGATAGAGCGAACCACGCCCACCTGGGCAGTCCTAACACTGTAGAACAATCCACTTTATCTTCGGATCATCTGACCATGCCCTCAACATCTAGGAACACATACGATTCATAGGGTGCTTGCTTCTAGGAAAAGAACAACCCTTTACCCATACTTTGAGCCATCATCAGTCTTCTTCCATTACTAGCAGAGGGCACTAACTGCCGTGGTTAGGGGAATACTCTCGTTCCTGATGCAGAACTACCTCTTCAACAATCCAAACGCCTTCACGTGGTCAGAGCTGCGTTGCAGTATCATGAACTGTCTAAAAGATTTTTTACCGCCTGGCTAAGCCCACGAATCAGATGGAAGTCCCACACGGATTCATGTCGACTGCGGTCTTCGGACCTCATCCAAGTGCCATTATCGTCAGTAAACCGGCCAGGACAGTCCGATACATTTTTGAACCCCGAAGTTCACATAGTACAGCAAATGTCTGCATCAAGACCCTTTTATTACGCATAAATGCCGGTCGAGAAAAAATCCCATTGCTGCAGCCAAAGCCTCGTCGTGTCTTGCCTCCACGTAGGCGCATCGACATATCCCAACCCGGATGCCCGGGTCGGACACACAATTTATTTACCCTGATGATTTCTTTTGCGGGTAGCACTAGCAACAGTGCATCCAGCATTACCCATAATTTTATGTGCTTTAGATTCCCAAAGATGCTCATGAAAGCCCGTCCGAGCCCCGATTCGGCTTCGCCTCGTGCCATCATGTTTTTATATCTGCGGGCTTGAAGGAGAGCCGGCGGAGACGGACATTGGAACTGCATATATTCATGACAATATACTCCGAACGATACATTTATGCGGCACCCAAAGATGCACTCGTCACTAACAACCTGTGTCAAGAGCCAGACCCCGTACATACTGCCGGGCAAGAAATTGTCGAGGTTCCATGAGTTCCGTACTTTATTTAAACTCCCATCCCTCATCCTCCAACCACTTCTTTGCTTTCCTTTCTTCTCATCAAAGACAGTACCTGTACCACAGAGTCAAAGCTTCAGACGTTATCACCCAACAAGCTCCAAATCCCTCTTCAAGTCTGTCATCTATATCCATCCCACACATTTCCCCCGTTCTTGCTAACCCCCCCGCAGTCGCAGCATCCGAGCATACCCAATAAATTCTCAAGCCAACATCTTCCAAGCGGCCTTCAGCAGCTGAGTGCGACACATTTCAGACGTTCGTCTCATATTCCCGTCCTTGCCTCCAAGTCTCCAACTAACTCCTTCTTCGAAAGATCTCATCCCCATAACACCCAACCCAGACATTTATTACATCGTTAAAATACACTCCAACATCACGATGTCATCTCTTTCCTCCTTTCTCCCATTCCTACAGACTTGGGGAATACCCATTCTATTCCTCATCTGCTTGGTTGCGGCTGGAGTCGCGTTAATAAATTCCTTCGTGCGTGAGCGCGCAGGAGCCGACGAGCTTGAACTCTTCGACCCCCTGGTTTGGGTGGCGACGGTACAGCAGCAGCAGCAAAACGAGGACGAGGACGAGGACGAGAACATGGAAGCGAGGCGGCACAGAAGCGCAGCGCCGAGCCCAGCCTCGTCGCGATTCCCATCTCGTTCCCCTTCTCCTCCTCCTCCTCCTCCTCCTCCTCCTCCTCATTATCATTATCATTATCATCGATGCCCCCAGTGTGGGGGGCGTGGAGTGTGCAGGAGGCGGAGAACTCAAGGTATATGAGTTCCCCATAGTCCAGCAAGTCTTCCTGACGGTGGAGAGTCTGCTGCGCTACTCAACCAGGTTTGGGAAAGGGAAACAACAGGATGACAAATACGACGAAGGAAAAGGAAAACAGATTGTTGGGATTCGGGTACAAGCAAGACATTGCGAGGGACTGTGCGGTTTGCTGTATTATTTCTTTCAGACTGCACACTTTCTTGTATACCTAGAGGTAGGCAGGAACGTAGAAGAATACAACCCACTGATCATTATCGTTCTTCCTCGGAACGAAAAAGCGGATCGGTCTGATCACTCAAACTACCACCACCAGTCTTTGATATCCCAGCGTCTACAATTATGTGCTTGTAACAGTTCGTCACAACCACCTACTACCGTAAAGACTCAGGAAACGCGTTTTCCAGGTCGTGCAGAAAACGCCATGGATAAAGATCTGACGGATGTTTTTGGCAGGAGTAACCCTCGGAGCACACACCCACCTTTTTCCACACGCACCCAAAAGTTGATCAGACATTTGGTGATATCTTCCCACCAACCCCAAATATCATCCTCAAAACTGGTGTAATTTGTCTTCCAACTTCTACTTCCTCAGTGGCATTACTCTCTTTCCTACATTAAATCACTGAGAGCTTTCATTAGGGGTGATTGCATTCCCAGCGCCCACCCTTTGCAACGTACAAAAAGTCTGGCCGATAATCGGACTTTGAATTGAGTAAGGACCATAGGGAGTTTGGGATTTAATCAATCATGAAGTTAGGTATAATGTCGCTCCTGGCGAAACCAAGAGCGAATGTGGAAGTGTTATTGAGTGTCCTTATAATGGTCGAAAAAATGTGGGTGCGCCGAGGATTACTCTTCAGCAGCCATCGGAGAGCACGTACGTGGTTGCCACACATTTTCGACTCTGCAACCTGGAAAACGAGCTTCCGGAGTGTTTACGGTAGGATGAGGCACAGGAGCAATATAACTGACTGATGAATTTTTCCTTATCACCTGATGATGCATATAAGCCGCCCTCAGGGGGAGCTGGCCGAGGCGGGCATGGGACTGCAGTTATTCATCACGAACTCCGGAAGAAACATATATTTGGGAACCAAAGATGCATTCCAGAGACGTGAGCCGTGACGGTGGGAGGAAGAACAGGGGAAATATACTTTATGAAGTGTTGCTTGTTACCTGATGGTGCATATATGCCGCCCTCGGGGAGGTGGCGGAGACGGAAATGGGACTGCAGTTATTTATCACGAACTCCGGAAGAAACATCTACATGGAACCGAAGATGCACTCCAAAGATGCACTCCAGTCCGGAGATGCACTCGTATTTAATGACTTGCATCAAGAGCCAAACTCCGTACGTACGGCCTGGGAAGAAAGAATCTGGAGGGCCTACTTAAAAACCAACCAGTCCCCCACCGCTTCCTCCTCTCCCCTGCCTCTTCATCTTCTTCTTCCTTCATCTCAAGTATCAGACACATCATAGCTTTGACTCAAAATCATTCAAGCTAACAAATTCCACCCAAGTTTTTTATCCATCTCGATTCCACACTCATCTTCGAATATCGCTACCCTACTCAAGCAACACCATCATCCAAGCCACCTTCATCAACTAAGTACATCACCCTTCCATCCTCCAGGTTCAAATCCAGTCTTTCTTGGACTTTAGCTAACCTGGGTTCTCCATCAAGAAATTTTATCGTCAACAAGCCCACCCCAAGGCCAACACCAAACACCAAGGACATCATGTCTTCCACCACCACCAACGTTACCACCACCCTACCCATCTCCCCGCCTGCTGGCCCCACCCCCTCTAGGACCTCTACCTCAGCTAAATGGTCCGTCACCATCAACGCCTCCTCTTGGTGGACGACGGCCATTGCCCCGGTCCTGCGTCAGATCCCGAATCTCGCTGGGTGGCTCCCCGACCTTGCAGGCGCAGTGGAAGCCTTGGGCGGGGCTGACGACGTCTTCCCGGACTTTTACGGGTGGGTTGCAGATGGCCACGACGACTATCTGGAGACTCTCAGGCAGAGAAACGACCCAGCGTACCGTGCGTACCTGCGTGTGATGCAGGCGAGGCAGGAGAGGGCGAAGAAACTAGCGAAGGACAAGGAAGAACCCAACAACGAGGAAGACGGAAAACAACATAGTAATCCCCCGATCCCGAGCCCGAGTTCGTCAACTGGTCCGTATCCCTCACCGCCCTCAACAGAAGAGGACAAGGACAAGGACTGGGAGGAGAGACGGCGCAGGACCAAGGCGGCGCTTAGCCTCAACACTCCGCCCGGGTCCCCGAAATGGTCTTCTCCCGGCTCTTCTTCCGACTCTGCTTCCGGCTCTTCGTCCGGCTCTTCGTCCGGCTCTTCGTCCTCCCGCCCACGACTAGCCATTATTCTGCTTAATCCATCAACAGTCCATTCGTCTACTGCACAATCGCCATCATGCAGATTTTCGTCAAGACTTGTAGGAGATTCATCTGAGGAGGGCTCGGAACCGGACCCGTCAGATGATGGGGACCTCAACGAGGAGGAAATTCAAGCAGACATGGCGGCCAGAAGGCGCAGGAGCGGGGCACCGAGTCCCTCTTCCTCTCGCTTCCCTACGCCGTCACCGGCGCCAGCGATCGAAACAATTCAAACCAATCAGAATTTTTGGTGGATTTGATTGTATTTGTCTAAAATCGTTGGCCAGATTTGCCTTGTTTCACAGCCGATTTGAATTGCCTTGTTTTATTGCAATTCCGGATATCTTTTTTTCCTGTCCCAGGATACGGGTAATTACACCCTTCTCTCTGCCGTATTAGTACAATTACACAGCAAAAACCGGGGGAAAATACACTAAACAATACAGAGGTGGCTTACAGAAGCAAAACACCAAGTCAGCGACTACCACTCGCCAATGTGTGTCACCCAGCACCCTTCCAGCGGGCCGTCGGGAGTAGAGTTCTTACTCAGCGTTTAAACGAGGCCCCTAACATGTACAAGACCGAGGCGGCATAAATCTCAAAATCGGATACTTCTTTGTATAGGTGGGAAGATATGTAGAAGAATACAACCGACAACCGTTCTTCTTCTGGACGGAACAGAGGATTTGTCGGATAACTCAGGAAGGAATCAAGGACCGATGACTATGAGGGGGAACGGGAGAAACGTAACTAGTATATCGTTGATAATTAATAATCTCTCAGTGTCGGTTGACCATTCATCGCGTCCTCGGCCTTAGGCAGTTGAGTGTCATGCCCCCATTAACCTTGCGTCTTCAGCCTCGTCGCCATCAGACTCCTCTTCTTCTTCTTCACTCTCCTCTTCTTCTTCTTCCTCCTCTTCCTCTTCCTCTTCCTCTTCCTCTTCTTCTTCCTCCTCCTCCTCGTCCTCCTCCTCATCTTCCTCAGTTGTTTCCTCTTCCTCCTCCTCTTCTTCACTCTCCTCCACAACCTGCCGTTGCACAGGCGCTGACACCGGCACCACCTTCTTACTCACATCCTCCTCCTCCGCAAGCCAATCATCAAGTGTCTTGGTCCCTACTCCCTCTCCCAGACCGTTGGCCTTCGAGGGTACCGACCTAGAAGATCCACCGTCCAAAATCTCCAAAGCCGGCACGACTCGCTTCTCACCGTACGTCGCGGTTGGCGGTACACCGGTCTCTCTCAGTCTCGGATCCGGCTGCTTGCCCTCTTCGACCCAATCGGGCAGGTCTTCGTAGCCTCTGACGCCGTGGACACCAGCGGCATCGGCGAGGACCAGGGCGGAAGAGCCAAGAGTATACCCACGCCTGATTTCTGAGGGACTTTGCGCTTGGGGCGCAGGCTTGGGCGCGAGCAGCATGAGCGTTGCGAGCTGGGGTACGCCGAGCAAGGCTTTGTAGAGACGGGTACGGTCACGGAGATCGTACGAGGTATCGTAGCGAGCTAGGAGGAGCACGTAACTCCATAGCTTTGCGATCGGATGGTCGTCGTCTTCGAGAAGCTTGGGTGGAGGCCCGGGTTCGCCGTCGGCCGTTTGTGATGCTTCGATCTGTCGGTTGAGGTAGTGGAGGTAGACTTTGGCGCCGAGAAGGATGATCTGTCGTTTGGCGATCTCAGACTCGGAGGGGAAGTCCTTGAGCAGGATCCGGAGCACGTCAGGCGCGATGTTGTCTTCTCCGTTGAGACCGGAGAACTCGCCTACTAGCCAGATGATGGTGGCACGAGCGTGTGGGTCGGTGGCCGAATCCAGGTTCTTCGCCAGCCTTACTACCGTTGCGACGTGCGCCGTTGGGTCCTGCTGGATGAGATGTCGTATGACTGTCAAGCTCTCTGCGGCCAGCGTACCGTCCAAGCTAGTGATCTGACTGAGAAGCAACCGCAGACACCTGGGTGCAGCTGCCGTGTCAGTTACCGCACAGCGGCCAATAGCCCTGACTGCCTCCCTAACCAGCGCCTTATCGGTTCCCCGGCTGAAGTGCTCAAGCTCGTTCAGAATAAGGCTCTTGACATGGGGAGGCGCATGTGGGAAGATGAGAGTCAAAAGCTCGAGCTTGAGTTCCCATACGGGCTGTGTATCCGTTGCACGCACAAGAAAATGCGAGGCATAGCGCACGAAATCGGCAGGCCGAGTAAGGCAGATGGATACGATGTTGAAGAGGGCAACCTGCTGGATATCCTGAGCGCCCCGTAGCAGAGCTATCAATGGCCCAATGGCTGTCTTGACATACTCCGGCGTGCCTACTGCATCGTAACAGCGTGCTACTGACACCACAACGCCCGAGTTTCGCGACTGGAGGAGGGGTTTGATGCTGTTGAGGAGTAGCTCAAGATCAGGGTCGAGAACAACAACCTCCTGGCCCTCGGAGCCATTATTCGTGTTGGCGGCTGCGTTATCCCCGTAGAAGTCTTGAAGATCGGTCGCCTTATCCTGGGTTTTCACCATTCGGGTTCGTCGGGGGAAGCATTTTCGCGCATAAACCGTCATGAGTCGCAGTGTCGAGAGCTGGCTCCATTCATCCATGTCCACCACCATCTTGACCAACTGCCTGTAATGCTTGTGTATCAAGTCCAGTCTGTCCGGGCAGATCTCCAAAAATGCTGTAACGGCGGCACCTGCCACATAATATTGCTTGTCGCCTAAGAGTGTCGAGAGATATTCGAGCAACTGAGGCATCTGGGAAGGGTCGAGTCGGTAACACTTGGGGATGGCCAGGGCAGCGGCTCGGCGCACGTAGGGGTTGATGTCTCCGGCACCCTTCTTGATCGCCAACGACACAATCTGGCTGATAACTGGTACGCGTATGTTGGACATTGTTCGTAGAGCCAAGGCGCGCACTTGGGGGTTGGAATCGGAAAGGGACTTCTGGATGGTGTTGATGGAGAGCAAGGCAAGGTCGGGGTCCTCCTCGGCATGGTGAATCAGGTAGATGTAGACCAGCTTCTTGATTTCGATATTCGGCGAGGCAACGTTCTTGACGACGGAGGAGAACAGAGGGTGTGTTTTTTGCGAGCGGTACATCATCTAGAGGTGTGCGACCAAGCTGTTAGCGATGGCTCCCATGGCCACCATGGCAGAGGTATGGGGTAGGACGTACCGAGATGACCCGGCGCAGGCCGTCCAACACTTCTCGTTCATTACGGCTATCGAGGAGCTTCTTGACCTGGACACGATCGAGAGGCTTCGAGGAACCGCGTGCACTGCGGGCGGCCGAGGCGGCATCGAGGGTGAGCTCTCGGGCTGGAACACAGACATGCGCCTTGGTCAGCAGGAGGACATGGTGGTAACCTCAAAAGGAGTCAAGCTTACCGCTCTCTAGCAGCGACGAGATCCTTGCTATTGATTCCATGTTGGGTCAGTGGCTGTCGTTCAGCTCACTGCGCTCTTTGTTTGGGGAGCGCGTTCGAGTGGTTGTGATGATCAGTTGGAGTGGACAAAGTTACAATCCCGGTGCCGCGCTGCCAGCAGTGGTGAGCTGTGACGTGATGCACGGACGGCCTGGAGCTGTGGTGGATTGGGAATAGTGGAGAATCCGGGGCAGGAGGGGTCCACTGAGGACCCTAACCTCTACCACGCAGGCACCTTGCTGACCACCAATTCTCTCACCTACCCTCCACTTACACGCGTTCATCTGAACTCAACTACGACTTCAACACACGATAGACAGCTAAAGTGTGACAATGCCTGACAGACTTGAGAAATTCAGGATCCGGGCTTCCGATTTGTCGACAATGTCACCCAATGGTTGTTGAGCCAGCTAAGAACCTCACCACGGGGTTCATCGAAAATTCCCGGATGTTGACCCCAAGTGCTAGGACTAATCTTCTTGTTTTAAAACTTATCAATGATTCCTTTAAAACTGGACATTTGCCCCTAGCTTAGGGGAGAGGTGAGTTGGCTCATCCTACATTTGATAGTACTCGAGAGATCTTCATTCCCAATCGAAGTGTTCTGTTCCGGAAATAAGACACGATGACGGGTGTAACATCATTGGAACCAACACTCGAGGTTGCCCCTCATAACAAACAACATCTGTTGAGCCGCTACCAACCTTCCCTCAGTTTGTCCACTTCAACTTCGTACCTCACATTCAGAGAACAGAAAGAAGCCATTCCCATCACCAATCTAACGATGAGTACTACCGAGCCTTCAAGTGGTGTCTTCCACCTCGAGCTGTCAGGTGGTACTAACCTTGACATCCCAGCCATCGGCCTAGGAACCTTCTCTCCCCAACCCGGCCCTGTTGCCACGGTCAAGCAGGCCGTGTTGGAAGCCCTGAAGGCAGGTTATCGCCATTTTGACACCGCGTTTGGATACGGCGCTGGCGTCTCCGAGCAAGGGGTGGGAGAAGCTGTGAGAGAGTGGGGAGGGCCTCGGGAGGAGCTTTTGATTGTTTCTAAGCTGTAGGTGATACCCATCCCTTTAGTTGTCCATAGGCACTGTTCGTTGACACATCCTGTCGCAGGTTCAACGCCCATCACGAGCCGCAAGATGTTGAGGCGGCGTTGCGATTGTCACTGGAGAATTTGGGAATGGAGTATCGTATGTCCGGCCTTCCATCCCATCCCATCCCATCCCACCTCATCCAGGCACCCGCACCTTCCCAAAGACCCAACCCAACGGGCCCTTTAACAGACATATAAGCTCCCTAACACACACCCACTTTCACCAACAACCGCTTGGCCGAATGGCGCAACGTTCAACCGTCCTAACACCTCAAACCTCAAACCTCGAACCTCAAAACCACCCGCCTTCGAAAGTAATACCTGTCGGTTCGGGAACGATGATGTACATTCAAGTAACCCAAAGAGCGTTCCACATCGTAGACCGCGTCCACTACCTAGGATCTATTAGGATTTGCAGCGACAGAAGAAGGTAAAGCAAATCAAAGCAAATTGAAAGCGACAACAAGAAAAAGAGGTTAGGGTGTTGAGACGGTTAACCGATGTGCTGCTTGATTGAGCGGTTGTTGGTCTTTTTTTTGTATCTTTTTGTACCTTCTTCGGAGATGGAGGAGATGGGATAGGGAGAGGAAGGGGAGGTCGTGGGTTCGAATGCTGGCATGACCCTTCTCTTTTTTTTTCCTGATCCATTAACACATTCCTCTATCCCTGTTACTCTCAACTGCCACTGTCCATGCTAACTTCATTTCCAGTCGACCTGTACCTGATGCACTGTGAGTACTTCGCCTGACATTATCTCTTGCTCGCTAGGATGCTTACTTTGTTCTTCGCGAAAGTTCCTGTTGCCTATAAAAGGGAAGGTGACGAGCCTCGGAAATGGACGACTGCACGAGACGCAAATGGAAAAGTGAGGTTGCCTCGCAAGTCGCAACTCAGATATCTACAGCTGAGCGCTAACTTGCTTTAGCCCGTGATTGACTACGAACTCACCTCAAACGTCAGTGCCACATGGAGAGCAATGGAAGGTCTCGTAGACAAGGGATTGGTCAAGGCAATTGGTAAGAAGACTTCCCTAATCTCAGTCAATCCCGGAGAATGCTGATCACATCTTCCAGGAATCTCCAACTTCAACATCCTGAAGACTCGCAAACTCCTCGAAACGGCTAGAATCAAGACGGCTGTGAACCAGGTCGAACTCCATCCATACCTGCCTCAACATGAGCTGCTAGCATTCTGCAAGGAGCAAGGAATTCACGTTACCGCACACTCTCCTCTGGGAGGCCGTCCTGTCGACGTAGTTGCGCCCAACAAGCACGTTACGGGACCGCTGGAGGATCCCACTGTACGTTCAATACCTTTGACATCTTGACTACGTTGTCATTTCTGGACTTCATTACTGACCTCCTATCAGGTCAAAGCTCTTGCCAAGAAGCATGGAATTACACCGGCCGCGATACTCTTGAAATGGGCTGTGCAGCGTGGTACCAGCGTGGTGCCCAAGTCCTTCAACACTGAACGCATTCGGGAAAACCTGGAGGCAGTGGGTCTACCCGATCTACCGGAGGCCGATATGGAAGCTCTGAATAATCTCAGGGGACCCGGAAGTTATGTACGCTTCAACGATCCGAAGTCGTACTATGGGTTCGATATTTATGACGAGGAGAATGACCAACCGGTACAGGCTGGGAAATGAGCGGGAGTCTGGTGACAGGATATGGGGAAAGTGTCGTTCTGATCATTTAGCCGGTTCATCATGAAGGAATCAAGCCAAAGTCATAGTCTTCTGACGTACCAAAAGAAAGGAAAAGGAATAAAAGAGATTTCACCGTATGAACCAGGCCGACTTCAATTTGCAAGCTGTAACAAAAAGTTATCGGGGAGTGAACCAGGAGTGTTCGAGCTGCTGGTAGTATCAGTCGTGATGCAAGATCCCGGTATATGCATATAGAGGTGTATTCTTTTTAATGGAATCTCCCCAGTTCTTTCCACCCCGGGCCGTCTGCGGGAGGACCCCATCGCCCCGGGTCCGAACATTTTCACCACATGGACCGGTAAAGCCACCACCGCGAAACAAGTGGAACTCAGCCCTACCCGAGACCCGCGATGTGATACCCTGAAGAACCTACAAACCTCACAGGTGGAACACCCCTTTGCAGCGTGCATGTGAGACGACGGTCAATCCATTTATTTCCTCAAATACCAGAACCTCAAACCGCACTCACTTGCACCACACGCACTTCCTGGTTGCGCAACCGCAAGTCGTGGCCAACTTTTTTCCTGTTGTGACAGCTACCAAGCAACCAATGTGATGGACTCTTTTCGGTCTCAGTCTCAGTCTGATTCTCAGCCTCTCTTCTACTCGCCAGCACTCCCCTCTGAGCTGCTCTGGTACATCATCCACCACTGCAGTTATCCTACCACCTTGATCGTCTGCTCCAGCCGGCTCGAGTTTCTCGCGGCTTTGGCTAGGGATGTTAAGCAAAGTCAGCAGGTAGACGAGAAGTCACAGGAGCAACAGGAGCAACAACAAGATCACGGGGAACAAGAGACTTCACCTCAACCAGACCAATACATACCTACAGATACAAAACAGCACCGAAAGGAAGCCCAAGAGTCGCGACAATTCCCACGACCAAGTCAACTACAACAAGCAGAAAAAGCACAGTCAACACAAGATGAACCCACCAATACAACAAGCACCACCACCCCGACCAAAATAACCCCGGGCCCCTGGGCCTCCCAACTCCTCGCCTCCCCCCTCTACCAAATCGCCGTAGCACGACACATCCGCACAGTCTTCATCCCCACCGTGTCCCACCTGCGCGCCTTTCTCTCTGTCTTTGAGACCAATACCAGTACCAGCAACAAGGTTCCCGCCCCTCCCTCTCCTCCTCCCCCGCCGCCTTATGAGGAGTCCCTACCAAACCAGCAGACACATCCACGTCCACAACCTCAACAACTGTTATTGGTCAACGGCTTTCTAGCATTACACCGCGATTCAAGCGAGTGGAGCGTGCAAGGGCTGAACAACAGCGTTGCTGTGTTGTTAGAGGCTGGGAGGAGGGTTGGGTTGGGGGTTGTGGTTGTTGAGCCTGTTGAGTATGATGAGAGTCTGAGGGGTATGGATGATTTGCTTGGGGAGAAGATGCCGGTTGTGAGTGGGAGTGCTTTGAGAGGCGCTGGGGATCATCTGGAGAGAAGTGTTGGTGGTGGTTTGATCGGGAAGACGGTGGATGTCAGGAGGGTGTTGGGTCGGTGGTTTCGGTTTGGGGTTGGGGAGTGGGAAAGGGAGAGGGAAAGAGATCGTTTGGGAATTTAAGGATGGTTGGTCATTGAAGGGAAGGGAATATGAAGGTGGGATAGTTCAGTACACACACCATGGCAGAAACGAGTTTCTAGTCCTAAGAGTTCGTGGTCTCATTCAGTGTAACAACTTTTGATGCCTCCTGTAAGAGTATGAAAGGCAAAAATTACCATACCCAACCTTCCCAACCTGCCGGGAACTAAACCGAAACGCCATTCCATGGTATCCATGCATGCTCCAGAAACCTCTTATGCCAAACAAAACCTCGATACTTCACCGTGAACCAACGCGGTGCGGTATACTACACGTTAAACAAGAACAAGTGTGCGAACAAAGGGTATCAAACGTATCAACCAACAAACGCTCGCTCAGATGGCCTGTTCCATCTCGGTAATGTACAACTTGATGTGTGCCTCCATCTTGAGGTACTCGTCGTGGGCGGCGTGGACTTCGTTCTCGATGTTCTCTTTCAAGTCGAGCATCTAGTTGAGGGCACATCTGGTTAGCATCTCTCATCGTTTCCTTTCTTTCAGCCCAGCTTAAACGTACCTTCTTCTCCGTCTGCTCGATCCTCACTCTCCTCCTTTCGATATCCTTGCCCTTCTCCGACCTCTCCTCCGTCAACTTCCTATGCACCGCCCTCAACTCCTCCATCTTCTCCTTGGCCTTCTGCGCCTTCTCCTGGCTCTGCGTCCGCAACTGCGCCGTGCGATCAGCCCACTTGGCCAAATGCCTCTTGAGCAGCGCCTCCGTGCGCTCCACCTCCCTGACATTCGCTCCCCGCTCCGTAAGCGCGTCCCTTTGCCTTGCGTTCTTAACGTTCTCCTCCTCTTCCTTAGCCAGCTCGATCGCGATCTCCTCCAACACCTTGATGCACGAGGCCACGTCCGACGCCACCACGTTGAACGAGTCCGTTGACGTCTGGAGAGCTCTTGATCGCCTCTCCAGCGCATCGATGTGTGCCTTGTCGTTGTTCAACGTATTGCTCAGCTCCGCCAGACTAGCCTGCAGCGCCGACGGGCTCTGTAGCACATAAGGCCGGAGTTTCGCGCTCTCCTGCTTGAGCGCGATCTTGGTAGCCGTCTTCTCCTCCAACTCCGCCGCCAGCTCTCCCTTCTTGGTCTTAGCCTCCTCCAACCTCGCAGCCACCTTCTCCTGGCTTCGCCTTAGTTCCAGCAACCGCTTCTTGAGCTCCTCGTTGCGCACCGTCTTTTCCTGAACCAGCACCTCCATCGCCCTGCGATTGTGTCTCATCTCCTCCGACTGCGCCTCCATATTCTGGTTCTCCACATACAGCTGCTCGATGCGCGCCTTGGTCTGCTCGGCCTTGTTGCAATGCTCATCAATGACACTCGTCTGGCTCTCGCGGAACCTGACAAAGTTGATGACATAACTCAGCATCCTGACCAGCCGATCATGCGTCGGCTTGTAGAGGTCATTGAAGCTGAAATCATTCACTCCACAATCCAGCATCAGCCTGCGTAGCGAGACGTAAAATCCCAACAAGTTCCTCGTGTCGGACGGCATCATGGCCTCGCCCAGTTCGGGGCCGCAGACATCCTCGGCGGCCGCGCGCATCGCCGGGTCGACCGTCTGGCGCGTCTTGTTCATCAGCAGCTCGCCGAACCACTCGAAGATCATCTGCACCTGGATCGGGTTGGGCTTCTGCAGGTCGGCCAGCGTGAAGGGGATGCCGAGCTCGTTGATGCAGCCGACGATTTCGCGGTCGGGCAGGCGCATGTTGGCGTAGGCGGCTTCCTCTTCCTTTTTGCGCTGCCGCGATTGTTGCGGCTGCGGAGGAAGAATGGACATTCGTGGGTTGTAGGCCATTTTGGCTGGCTGGCTGGTTGTGTGCTAGACACTCGGTGGTGAACTCGTGTTCGTGGTTCGTGGTTCGTGATTCGCTCGATGATTCGGGGTTTTCGGTTGTCGTCGTGAATGTCGCGTAGATGATGACAATGGGTATCTCGTAAGGATGTTGAGGGTGTTCCAAGAGGGTAATTTGTCGGCGCGTGTCCAGACGCGTTGATCTTTGTCGCAACTTTTTGGATGGGGTTGAAGGGTGGTGGTGTTGATTGAACCCATGTCATGGTGGGGTGGTTGCTCCGGAGACGCTACCGTGCGGCACATGCTGCTTAAATGCATATTGGCTTATGACGGTAACCCCGCAGTGCTTTGACACTTTCACGTCGATCGTCTCCTTGCATCCTTTTCTTTCCTCTTCTCTTTTCTCATCAACTGACTTTGAAGTCTTCCCTTTTCTGACCTCCCAAAACATCTCCTTTGTCGTACATGATTTCTTTGGATTGTCATATGACACCTCCATCTTCATGAACCAGTAAGCACGCAACCCGACCATGAATCCACGAAGCCTAAACCCAACACCGACTTCACAAGTTCACACCACGACAAACGACTCGAGTTTCCGTCATCAACCCAATACTTACGATACCAAATAATCAGCACGCCTATTTTGTGCATCGAGATACTCCTATACAACGGAGAATATGAAGTTTTCCATGACCTTGATGTCCATGGTCCAACCATCTACTCAAACAGACACTCCTCCATCTCATTGGATACTCACATCGGCCCTACAAGATATTAGACCGAACACCACCATCTATCAGATGACATGTGCTCGCTCGGATCCGTTTTTGATCCAGTATCTTGGAAAACTTTAAACCGACTGCGGGCATGATAATCATCGGGATATTAGGTAAGATGATCTGCATATTACATATACACGTGTAGGAAAAACGGATATTTCCGGCAGAAACGTTGGGTATTTCTCGGCGGGCCGTGTATGGAAATCTGAAAGGTAAGAGATTCGGAAGTTTATGTGAGGCGCAGATCAGAGAAACCGTTCGGTCGGATCCAGGCTTTTCGCGACATACGCAAAGTTTTCGTTTATCACATTTCGTTGTCTGGACATCAGTTACCTATAACAGTTATCCGTTCCGTTTCTTCAAGTACGCCGAGCTCAGGGAGGGTCAACTATACAAGCCAAACAGCTAAAAATCCAACAGTGCTCGTCTCGTACAACACCAAAGCAGTCAGCATGCAAGTCCATATTACTTCCGAAGTCTATACAGACAATTCCAGGATAGAAAACCAACGACCTGCTGAAGTCCGTCCGGTTCCTGCATCTCTTTGCAGTAGCGGCAACAGCGGAAGCAGCAGCAGCAGCAGCAACAATAACAACAGAAAAACTTTGCTCGTATTCGCATTCCTTACCTCTAGTCAACGAAACGTCCAGAGTGAGAGAACTACCCAGTAACCCGCGTTATATATCACGAAGAACGAAGCCTCAACTACAACCTATAGCGCTCTCATCTGTGGTTCCTGAGTTCCAGCCTCGAGCCAGCATAGTAACACAACAACAGAGCCCGCATTCACCCCTTGGAGCGTCACTCGACACATAAGCTCGCTTCACAGAGCATTATAGCACATACGACCATAGATGGTAGAAAACTCGGGATCCCGTCCGCTCTCCCATAGATAAGCTACCAATCGCCTGACTAGTAGTTGGGTCGGTGACGACCAGCGAATCCCAGGTGTTGTATGTCTTTTTTTTCTTTTTTCTTTTTCAGATTTTTGCCTGTTTTCCTGTCCGTCCTGTTGCCTCTTTCTGGTATTCCTTTTTTTTTTCAGTGACCTTTTTTTCTACGTCTTCACAGACGTTCAACGCAAGCCCGTAGAAACTACATTCCATACTTTCAAGTTCATACCGTCCATTACGAGACCCAGCCCGGAAGAGAAATGCCGAGCCTCTGAGTCCGGAATACGGGGAAGAACAGGGCAAGAAGAGAGAACACGCAAGGCGGCGTTAAGCATAAATAACGAAGCATGAAGCATGAAGAAGGATCAGCCACTTCTCTCCCGATACCGAGAGGGGGTTAAGGTGCCGCAGGCGGCCATATACAAGTCCAAGCCTGAGGGGAAGCGCAATGCTTCCCAGAAGAGTGTGTTCTAGGCGCCAGAGAGTTCGGGAGACGGAATGTGGCAGGCCACACGAGCGAGCGAGCGAGCGAGAGCCCTTCTCTTCTTTGGCGGTTAAAGAACTATCATTCCTTCTCGGAAGAGTTCCCCGTAGTGTACATACATACCTCCGGCAATGACAACTCGTGGGTGGATGTAGGACGCGTTACGAAGCTGAGCACCGTATTGGCCTGAGTGTGAGGCGGAATTCGGGGCGGATGTGGCGTGGACCGCCAGCGTCCCGGGCTGCGAAACGAAAAAGAAGAAGGAAGCAAGCAAGCGTTGCCTCGGCGGTCACGACACCAAATAGTTCGGGGGAGGCGTCTGCAGAGTTGTGGGAGGTGGTGTATGGCGTTCTGCAAGTGAATAGGTAGGAGTATTCTTGGCATTGGATGGTGAGCATGCTCGCATGGGAGTGGAATGGGAGGAGGGGAGAGGAGGGATGGGGGATCTTTCGTCTTGTTACTGCCGAGTCTTTTGGCAATTATTTGCTGTTGATTAGTCGTTGAATTGGTATGAAAATGACGCGGGCATTGCCATGACATGGGAAAGTTGAAAAGCATGTACTGTATGTATGTACAAACGAGAAAACAAACCACCGGAAAAATGTTCAAGGTGAGGTGTTGAAGAGAGAGATGAGACGGGCCGACGGCCGGGGGGGTCGCCGAGGTGAACAGCAGTCCAAAGTGGAGAAAAAGACCCCAGTTTCTTGGCATTCGATTTTCGGAAGCATCCATCCCACGCAATGTTTTTTGACTTTTTGATAGGGCTGTCGTTCGGGCTCTTCCTTCTTTTCTCTCTCTAGGGTCCAAGGTTTGCTGGCCCGTTAGCAGTAATGTAGCCTATGCTCCAGGGTGTGCCTGGCCCGAGTCCAGACGGATGACGAGAACGAAAGAAAAGCAGAGAAGTATACTGTAAACCAAAGAGAAAGACGAGGATGACCTGGACCCTGAATGTTTGCACTTGCAAGTTATCATTTCATTCATTCGATTTCATTTTCAGGTACCGGATCAGCCCATGGATGTTTTTTTTTTTTYCCCTTTACCCCTGACTAGTAACATGACTGAATGGTGACACCTACAAGGAACCTAGGAACACCCTTCTCTTCCCAGTTACTCGTGATTCCTTGTGGTGTCATTAATCCCGTGTTGGAATGTGATAGGACCAAAAAGGCCATGGCATGGTTGTTGAAATTTCTTCTCTTCATAACAGCGGCGGAATCTTACATCAACTTTTATATTGGAATTCCTGATTCCTGCGGCTTATAAGATGAGATATGCTGTACACAGCCGCCAGAGTGCAAGGGCCCAATCCGTCGTGCCGTCGTGGGTTGTGGATTTCGTGGAATGGCATCATCTCCTTTCTTCCCGCGGCGGACGGCAGCCCGCTCTTGGGGACATGGGCGCGATCTCACCTTTTCCCTTCTCCCCTGGATGATGCCTCGAGCGGGTTGCCATGAGGTTGAGGTGCTGGCCCATCCAGTCCAATGAGCCAATTTCACTTTGCTTTTCTTTTTCTTCTTGTTCTTTTTCTTTCGCACGCATATTTTTGTCGAACCGTCGAACAATCGAACGGCGCTCACCGTTGTCTTCGTTCCATTGCGACCACGGTCCACGGCTGATGCGCCTCATCCATTCCCCGAACCTGGCCCGCATCAATATCTATTCAGGCACGCAACAGCTTTTGCGTGTTATGAGCCAATGAAGCTTGGGTGCTTGCCCCGAAATGGGATCCTTGTGTGACTGATTGGGTTTTCTTCCTCCTGCCAAATATCATGAAATCTGGTTAATGTAAAAGTTCGTGAGTCGTTTTGTAGCGTCGTTATCTGTTTTCCCAACACAGACAGAAGGTTGTGAATTTCTTTCTGATGGTTACAGCTCAACTACGCCCGTACTCTTGTGCGCAGTCGCCGCAAGCTCCCGGGGAGTCTCTTGTGCTCTCAATTTGGCATGCTGTGGGACTTGGGTGCTTGTTTGGGTCGAGCGTGTACGATGTTGAAGCCGCGGGTGTGAACGGGAAGTGCAGTTGCGGTTCTCGGTTATAATAAAATCCAACAAGCGCCGTTCACGTGTTGCCCGCTGATGCTGTCTGCTCCATCGACACGCATCGTGCCCATTTCCTGGATCTCTCTGAAATGCAGTGCCTCTTGTGCCTGGTTCGTCAGCTTGTTCGCGCTGGTGGATTCCAAGTCCCACTGTCCTACCGACGGGGAGATGCCCGGACACGGCATCACCTGCAGAATTAGGCATCTCAGACTGGGTATCCATCTCGTATAAAGACCGCCCAAGACAGCCATTCAGCGCAGGGGGGTCCCGCTGCTGCGCAACCTACAACAACAACTCCATGCTCGCTCTTGGTGATAATCTCTCACTGCTTCTGACCCTTATCGCCGTCCCTTGAGGAGGAGGGATGCTTTTGGAAGAGATTATCCACGACCTTTGTGCTCGGATACATGGATGCTGCCGTGACTCTGGCACTCTGGACATCTCAAGTGCAGCCGACACACGTGTCAAGCTGACAGACACCGGGCCGCGCTGTACCTAGTTGAACGACGCTCTGCCCTGCAGTAACTATCGGCAGCTTTAGGTTTTTAGTTACCATTCCCAGGAGTGGACCGCCGCTACTGCATGGGGGCTGCGTGTGGAACAGTGGAACTGAAAGCCGCAACGGAAACTTTGGGATCCATTGCGCTGAACACGAAGCGAGGCGACGGCGACAGCGACGGTGATGGCGACGTTACCACCCAAAGTTCGATTTCTTTGGTTTGAGTGGGTAACGAACCAAATAATTCTCCAACGTGCCTTATCATCATCCCCTGGCGTTCAGCACGCTCTGGCTGGATTCTTTTTTGGAAGCACTAACGTGTGCATCGAACGTCGTTTGTGAGCGAAGCTGGTTTTGTTGGGCTCGCTTTCAAGTTAACACAAGTACAAAAAGACAGGATGACGCCAATTCAGATGGACTCCGATGGGCTGAAGAAGTTTGGGGGAGAAGAGGGGGCTGCTATGACATAATTGGCTCCAGCGCACCCCGATTCTGCCAGATTGGAGGGGGGAAATTGGAGTTTTTGGGGTCCCGCACCGCACGTCGATGTCGTCGTTTTAGCGAACGAACACACGGAGCTCCATTTCTTGCCTCCACCAACCTGAACCAAGCTTCCCGTCATCGTGTGAGGTGGTTTGTTACTGATACAGAACCGTGTAATTTTCGTGTCTGGTTCTCCATCATACAGTACCAACGTAGTGTATTACCAGTGCTTACCGCGGGGCTGCAATTATTGTGACGAGGACGGATACGAGCGTCTCGGGCACTGGTTGCAGACGGCCACGGCGACCCCAGACTAGGGAGTGGCCGGGGCCTGTCAGTGGTTATAAAATGGCTGGTCTGCAATGCGCATTGGGAAGAGAGATGTATGTTGGGTGCAAATATTGGCAGCAGACATACAATGGAAGCTTTCAAGTGCAGAAATGATTGACTGAGAATTGTCAAGCATCAACGACACGAAAAGAGCAAGAGATAGGCACTGGTTCCAGAAAAGATAGGTACTGACGGGTCGGTTTCCGGACCGCCAAGAATCCATTGTAACCAGCTGGCGAGCTGGCCTTTGCTGTGATCTCGATGAAAATAGAAGCCCATATAAAAGCCAGGTATGAGTAGAGTCATTAAACATCAGGCGATGGAGTCTTTCTTTCCCGAGAGGTCATATTCACAAATGGCCAAGCGAACCTTCAAGGTCAGCATGTCCAGCTGATGTTCAGTTTGTCAATATGGCGTCCAGAGCCCGATGCAGGCGGGGGGACACAGAGCATCCGACTCCGGACTGGGCCCCGGTCCTGGCAATCTGAGAAGAGCCCGTTTCAAACGGCAAGCCAGGCCCTATCCCAGGCCCTATCATGAGCTTCAGATGGGCTTCACACCACCACGTTTTCGGTGCAGTCCAATGGTTGCCGCCAGTGCTTGGAGCACCTGCCATTTTGATGGCAATGACCGGTGGGCGTGCTCGACCGTTGGAGATTTTCCGTTTTCCATGTTTTCATTGGTAGCATATCGGTCGTGATGCATATGTCCGTCACTTGCGGCGTCCAGTAGGTCGTCGTCCAAGCTATCTCGTGAGAGGCTACGTGAGATGAGAGGAGAAAAGTGCGGAGATGGGTTGCGCCAGACGCAATGCGCAAAAGACAAGTCGAATTAAACAGGAGCAGTCGTGGAAGATGAGGGAGATTATGATGAAGGCGGGGAAGACTAAAATCTCAGGGAGGAATGATTTGTTGCATCCATGGCATGGATCAAGAGGAAAAAGTAGAGGTCGCCCGGTGACGCCGCGATCCACTTCACGTGTAACATTCACGCTTCCTGCAGGGCCAATACATTACAATACGCCAATCATACGAGTGCGAAATACGGAGTACGGAGTACCTTTGCCCTGGCTGCAGGCTCTAAAAGTTTAGCGCAGTCGGTAGAGCTCCACTTCAGACTTCAGACGCACGCACGCACGCTGTCAAGGGGTTACAACTGGACCTTGCAAGTCGCAAGGGCAGCAGGGCAGCAGGGCAAGCACGCATTTTCAACGGCATCTGGATTCCAGCTTCCCGTCCATCCAGAGCAGGGATGCCGGGGAACCTCTTTTTCAGCTAGAGGTCCAAGTAAGACGTGACAGCTTCAGTCGGAGGGAGTCAAGCTGTCGGATACACGACGACGCGATGCCTTGGGATACCTCAAAGAGGATGCTCCAAAGAAACTCCAGAGTGCAAGTGCTGTCCAAAAGCTGGGTGACTTGGGAAGAAAGTGCGAGCTTGAATCCTGGAAAATGGATCCGTACCTTGCTTCATACCCCGGCTGGTAAGGTAGAGGTATGTATCTTTCTATTTTACCTTACCTCCCGTCTAGCATCGATTTGGCAACCTCCCACTCCCACTGCTCCCCACTGCGGTTCCTTCCTCTCCATGCTTCAGGTTCCTCAGAAATACCCTTGTTGGCGGTACTTACCCCCAGCATCTTCCCTCTGCTGTCCCCTCGTTCGGCTGCTGATTGATTTCTTCATTCTTCTCTTTCATTTGCTGCCCATTTATCTTCGCCATTATCTCACCTGCACCTCACCTCCAATCTCCATCCATCGTTTCCCTCTTTTCTAGGGGACCGCCCCGTCTCCCCGTCCGGCCCGCAGTTACATACTTCTAGTTACAAAGGTAATACCATTCGTTCAGTTCCCTTTCCCCAGTTGTTCTTTACCTGTCCAACCCAATACACGCGGTGCACCTCCAAGTTGGAGCTGTGCCTCTCAAATACGCAAGCTATCCCCAGATCCCCTCTATGACCCAAGCTGCCAGCGCCTTCCACCTTCAACAAGTTATGTACAAGGCGCAGGACGGTCGATAATACCTCTCGTTGCTCCCTTCGTCATACCTCCAAGCTGATCCTACCCCACCCTAGGGTATTTTTTGCCCTTTTCATCTCAACCCAGCAACAGGGAAAAATTGGGTGTCGATCATTTCTACCTCTGCCCTCGCTCTCACTTTCCCTTGCTCACCACTCCAGCCAACATCCTCTTATTTGTTGCTCGGGACCTGCTTTCCACGTTGCGCTCAAACCTCCTGGTTTTGCCTCTGAGTCCCTTCAAGAGCCGAATGCTACATCGCTTGGTCGCGTGGTGGAAGCGTGTCCGCGGAACAAAGAATCAACGGGACTGCATCACTCGTGCACTCTCTCCAACAAGGCAAAGGCACTCATTGACAATTCTACCGGTAGAACATCATTCCCTTGGCATACCTCCAAACGAACCCGGCCAGGCCCTGCACCGCCTGGATATTTGGATCAGTACCTGACTACCTCGACACTTGGATATACCACCACCACTGCCACCCCAGGTGGTCGCGACAAAGAATCGCCACCACGCAATAACCGCCCCTTCCTCTCGCTCTCTATTTACTCACTCCTGCATCACATCACCACGCCTCTTTCATCGGCATACGCAAAGCATGGTTTGAAGATATTGGCCCCTACAACGGATTCGTAGGCCGTCTGGTTACTCATATCGCCTTCTTTTGGTTTACCACGTCTTGGAACCATGGTCATAATGAACCGATCGCATCTACTACAAAACACAGACAATACCAGAAATCAGCCATACGTGCCATCTTACAGCTAGTTGCACATAATCATAACAGCTTCTCGGGTCGCACATCGACGGCATCTTGCCAAACGTCCGTCCCGAACCATCATGGCAATCTGGCCATTCCGGCGGAAAAGCCGCAAAAGGCGCTCTCGCGCTGCCACGACGGATTTCGATGGGCACCGAGATGTCACCCCAATAGGCCAGGCTTCGACAGCGGAACAAGCAAAGGCAGGGCAGGATCGAGCGGAGCCCCATAAGCTACAGCGAAGAGCACGCACGTACAGTTTCTCTCCCGGCCGCCACGATTCGATAGTACTTGGGCGGAAGATGAGCGTTGAAGGGAAACGGAGAGTGGCGGGACCAGCAGCGACTTCTCAGGGGCCCACCAGCACTGATCTAGGTCGGAACGTTTTCTTCCGCATGCCTACCCTCCACAACAAACGCGACGGCGATGACCTACTACGAAAGAAATCGAGCAAGAAAAGGCGGAGGGAAGATCGTGCGCGGGAGGCCGAGATCAAGGCTATGAGCACATATGTGCCTGTTCGAGCAGCAACCGAGGACTGGATGGCGGGACGCCCCATGAAGAAGGACAGCAAGAGAATCAAGAATGGTCTTGGATTTAGGGGCCAAAGGTCCTCCGACGTCTCCTTACCCGTACCCGAATCCCTCAATTCGGCCTTTTCATCAGACTCCGAACAGGTTTCGTTCAAGGTTTCGGCATTCGAAGCACTCGCTCCTAGACCGACCCTTCGATATGCCACGCATCCACGACAAGGCTCTACAAATGGCGAGGTTGGCGCATCACCGCTCGCCAAGAAACCCTCACAGCGCCAGAAGAGGCTCGTAGAACCCATACCAGAGGCGACACTGAAGGCTCACAAACGTGTTGACGACCTCGCTAATGATCTTAGCGCGAGTGATCTCCGCGAGTTGATGGAACGAGATCGGCGACGGCGCGAACGGAGACGGCAACGAGAACAGGAAAATGCGCAGACGAAGCTTGCCCAACGGGTAGAAAAGCAGCGCGCCGACGATGTTGAAGCGCAGAAAGAAGGCAGGGAGTCTCCTCCAAACCTGGAGAGAGGTGTTCTTGGCCGTGAGGCTGTGGGCTTGGGAATCGATCCTGCGTCTGCAGTGGTAACGTCATCAAGGATTCGTGAATCGGACGAGCTTTCAAGGCCGGCGAGAAAGCGTTCGAGGGAAGAATTTAACGAAGGAAAGGAGGAGGAAAATGTGCGGCCACATCCACTGAGATCTTTCCATCGCACGGAAAGCATCCCGGTCGAAACTCCCACTTCTCCCCTTGGGTCAGAAGCCCCTGGCTTAGCCAGCCCGCATTCGAGGAGTTCCTTCTTCAGCCCGAATGGTCGATCATCTCGACAAGCCTCCTTGGCCAAAACGGAGCACTCGGAACAGATGCGGAGAGGGTCAGAGACCAGCAGCTCCAGAGGGCCACTATCATGGGCATCCATCTTCAGGTGGGGAAACAGAAACAGACGAACCTCTGGTGGGCCGTCTTCGTTCTCCAACACGTCGCGCGACTCGATGCAAACGCCACAACTACAGGTGCCAACACCACCAATCAATTTCACCCCGCGACGGGTTAGCTCCGGGGTACCGAAGCGCACGAAATCGCGCTTCCGTGAAGATCTTCCAGAGCTCCCGCTCTCACCACCGGGATCTAGGATACAGTTAAACGAGGGCGATTCGATTCCTCCCACGATCGCCGAGGCTTCCCCTAACCCAAACAACGATCTCGATCCTCTAGGAGTAGCGACATCGGAGAATGGCCCTAGAGATGAGACACCAACGTCATCAGAACAGAGATCCGTGGACGCACTCCGTCATACGCCCTCTTCCTTCGGCCACCCCGATGAGCGTAATATGACCCCCGAACCGCAGACCATGTCGCTTGCCTCAATAGATTCTGAGGCATCATGGCTATCCGGACGCTTATCGGCGAAAAGGCGAAAGTCGTCAAGTATCATGAGGTCATCGACACCATATAGGCAGCTTCCTCGAACATCAGAGCCGGACAACGAGAATGAGGATGGGCATTCGCCCGAGCATGAAAACCTGAATGAGGAATCCTCCATCGTGGATGATGATTATCTATCCCGTGTTGCACGCCCTAGTGGTGAACGTCCCGGATGGAACCGGCAGTCCAGTGGGGAGGCTCGTGCATCAAGTGATTGGGAGGAGGAACCTCATTGGGGATCTGTCAGGGAAGGGCAGCCCGTTGTTATCCACGGTCATCCTGCCAATGTCCGAACGAAGAGCTTCGAAGGTTATCTCAATTCATTGGGCGATACGCCTGAGGCAAGCCCCGGACTCTCGGAAACCGCGGGGGATGTGAAGGACGAGGAGATTCGGCGAGCGACCAGCGTGAATCTCGGCAAGGGACACGTACGACACATCAGCGCCGGCAGCGCTCGGCTACTGTCCCTGTCCCCGCGTTCTTCCACCGATAAACGGAGGAGTCTACCACCGAGACCCCTGGATGATTCGGCAGCGCAAGCAGCTGAAGTCGAGAAGCAGTGAGTAAGCGAAATGTAGTGGTTATGGCTGGCTGATCCCGCGAAATACCCCACCCTCGTTTTGATTTGCTTTGTTCTTGTTCATAACATATCGGGGAGGCGCCATCTCCTAACTTACCGACCACCATTCACTCGTTGGAGGCGCTTTTCCTTTGTTCTTCACACCACACTACACCACAAAAAGTACCCCATTACCCTTCTGTCATTGACAGAGGATTACAAAAACCCCCCATATTTTCGCACATATCAGCCATCCCCAACTCTACGTCTCGCTCACTCATTTCTTGCTTGGCTCCGGCTTACAATGCTTCGGTCGCCATGGCGGTTTCAGAAACAAAACAAAGGTCATGGCTCAGACCTGACAAACTCGTGGTCACTCAATCACGCCTGCGCTTGGTCATTTATGCCATTGCTTCCCTACTGGGGATGTTTTGGGATACTCGCTTTCTAATATCGGGCCTTGCTTTTGTTTCTTCTCGGATACTTTTATTTTACGGAATGCTTTGTTTTTGCTTTTTACTTTGATACCAGATAGGATACCCCCAAGGAAGCGCATGGCTGGCTGGCAGGAAGGCAGGCAGACAAGGAAGGGATGGAATACAATGGGGAAAACAGGAACTCTATACAGGAGGAATATTAGGATGGGCCATACCATGGCCAGGAAAGGAACGAAAGAATGGTTGGACGGATGGGTTCTCTATCGATCTCTCTGTCTCCCCGTCTTCTCTACCACTACTACCTCCTCGCCAAAGACAGTAGGTAGCGACTGAGGAGCAAGGAGGGAGCTTAGCTAGACAGACGATAGACAGGCAAAGGAAAAATCGGATGGAGTTCTACTTCAGTTACATGTCCACAAAGTGATGTGCTAGATTCTTTCTTACTGGACCTTTCGCAATGTGGTACCAGTTTGTCTGCGAGAAATAAGCTCCCCCACCGTTACTCTGCCCGTTCCACGTTCGTCACGCTGCCACATGAGGACAAAAAGCCAAATACGAAGGTCACATTCACCCAAGGAAACCCAAGGCAGGAGCACAATCATCACGTCGCCAGTGAGTTGGGCGGTACCAGGTGTAGGTGACCACAGTGTACCATGGAAACATGGGATGGTACGATGGTACGAAAGAAACGGGTTGACACGTGTTGGTGGCTTGACTTGACCACACACCCTGAACACACCCTGAGCACACCGCATCTACCCTCTGGACACACATGGCCTATTTGGCACGCATTGGTTTCCGTAGTCGTTATGGTGGTACTTCAACTCCAATCCTGGTCGAATGATGTTTTCAACGTTTAACGCTCGGTCAGGTTACGATTGTGTGATATGTTCAGGTAAGATACCCGTACCTGAAATAATTCGTTAGGAGTTACCAAAATTCCACATAATTCACAAAAGCATGTCTCTCCTTTTGTTTCATGGAGATTTAGTGTGATTGATAGTGATGGTTGTGTGTTCCGGGTGACGTAACTGTCTCTCTTTCTCTGTCGCCGTCTATGGACTGGAATAAAAGCTACAGAAAACAGCAAACAAACATGGTGTACATACTTACCTTACATTACTGAGTATACCAGCGTTGAAGTTCAGCGGACATCGTGTGGGTGTGTCACTGGAGGTTATGATCAACTATTTAGATGCGGGACTTCAGTTCATTGGGGTTATTTTGAATGGTATTTGTGACTGTCTCGTAAGTAAAAGCCATTTAAGTCGTGACAAGAACCTGATCCTTTCGGTTCTTTCCCAGTGGTCATATCTACTTAGTCGTTCCTCTCCTGGCGAGGCCGGAGACGTGACATGGAAGCTCCTTCCTGTCTCACCTTCAAGGATCGCGCCTGCTTATCAATAATAAAACCAATGAACAGGGCAAATGGTCCGTGAGAAAGTGTCATGGAAGCTCCTTCCTCCACTAACTCAAAGAGTATACTATCCGCTTGTCGACAGTAAAGTACGGGATCTGGTCTATGAGGAGGTGGTACTCAGGCACCGAATAATAGCACTCTGTCAATGGCAGGATATGAAGCATCTGTGGGGATTAACATCTGTGCTCGACAGACGCAATGTTCTATTATGAAAGAAGAAATACTGTTTTAGACGACGGTGCTACACGAACTCCGCCCCGGAAGAAGTATCACTCCATACCACACATACACCCACCCGCCCACCATCCGACAGATGAACTCCATAGACGAGAAACGCCAGGCAACCACACGCCCCGATGTTGACATAGACAAAGAGTCCTGATTACACTCTGACAACGCCGGAACATGCCGGAACGAAAGATGAAGTCCGATTTCGTTCGGACTGTAAAGAAAAAGCAAAGAAAAAGAAAAAGAAAGAGTAGATGTGTTGTGAGGTTCACCACCGGCGACTATCAAGCATGTTAGCGCTCATTCACTTAGATCGAAAGATATGGCTGGAGTTACTCACCCAAAAGCCGCAGCAACCTTAACCCTCGGCGCCACCTTCTTGGGAACCACCTTCGACTTGGGCGGCTCATTAGGCTCGTCAGTCAAACCCAGCAGCTCCTTATCCAGCGCCGTGAGGGGTGACTCGCTACGTTCGCTTCTGCTGCGACTGCGGCTCCGACTACGCGTCAGGCTACGACCGCGGCTAGCAGAGCGACTGCGCTTAGCAGTGCTTCTTGCTGGCGAGAGATAGGACGAAGCCGGACTACGGCTACGGCTGGGACTACGGCTACGAGACCGCGTCCTTTTCCTCTGCTGGTATGACCCTGGGAGCGGTCGGCTGTCTCTCTCCCTGTCCCGGTCTCTGTAATCATCGCGGTACGAGGATGTCCGGGGCTTACGCTCCTGCGAGCGGCTGCGACTGCTGTGGTAGCCGCTGTCGTGGCGCATGTCCGCATACTGAGACGGTCGCTCTCTCCCTCTCTCCTTGTCTCTGTCGTCCCTAGATGACGAGGACCTGTTGTCGTAGTATGGGTCCCTATTGTAGCGATGGTCGGTTGATGGGACCTTCGTCTCACCAGCCTGTGGCGACCAGGGATCGGCGCTGAGGTTATACCTGGGACTCGGAGAGGGTCTACGAGGAGCTGGTGGATAGGTATCGCGGCCGTGACCCCGGTCAGGGGTATCCCGCGGGGGCAGACTCTGCCTGGGCCGCTTCGCGTCCCTGGGATCTCGATCGCGTCCGTCAAAGGAGTCATCCAGAGGACGCTTTGCATGTTGCTGATAATCTCGGTGTCCTCTGTCAAATCCGGATGGTGGTTGGTCACGAGGTGTGGAACGTTTGGGCGAGAAATCCCGGTGCTGATCAGGTCGAGGGCGGTATCGATCAATTTCCGGTGTCTCTTTTCGTTGGTTCCGGGAGATTGTGAATTTCGGTGGAAGCTTCAACTTGGCTTCTGGATGAGGAGGCGCAGATATGATATGCGTCGTGTACTCATGCTCGCCAATGCGCTTCCTGACCATTCCCGGATAGAACTTGAAGACAGGGTCTAGCTTAAGAACAGACCAGGCAGATGTCCACCGAACTGAGAAGGCAAACTCCTTTTCATTCTGATCGTTGAAATAAAGGGACTTGACGCATTTGGCGTTGTATGCGGGTGGAATCGTGGGATCATCCGTATAAGTCGCTGGTAGGGGAATTCCGACCGGATCCGCCGGCTTGAAGTCAAGTTCGGGGAAGATACGCAGCAAATCCTTTTCAGAGGCTGGATCCCATTCACCATTTCCTACATCCTCCTTGGGCTCGGAAACCGCTTTCTTGGGGTCTGTGACCTTGGATGTCCGCTCAGGCTGGACTGTTCGTGGCTCCTTTCGGCGTTCTTGTCGCCCAGGTCCGGCTCGGTCCTCTGAATCGTTCACATTTCGACGCCTGTCATTCCTGTCGTTCCTCTCGGCCCTTTCGAACCTCGCGGGTCGGTCGTGCCTCTCAGGCCTTTGGTTCCTATCATTTCGCTCAAAGCGATCGTTCTTGTCGAACCTCTCGCCCCTTTCGTAACCGTCATCTCGATCACGTTTGTCAAACCGGTCCGGCCTATCATGCCTGTCATGGCGGTCAAACCTGTCGACTCTGTCGTTTCCTTCATCTCTGTTTTGCCTGTCGTGTCTATCTCTTTGCGCATTCGAATGCTTCGGGCCTTGATTCTGTCTCTTGCCACGATGCTTGTTCGCGCCAGAATTGGATGGAGGAGGAGGCGGTAAATGGGGAGGAGCAAATGGCGGCGGTGCCCACCCGGTAGGAGGAGGATATGGCGGGTTCTGACCTGGTGAGTAATGGTATTCCGGCTGCGGTGGCCCACTGTAGCTACTAGGATAGGGAGGTGGTACAGGCAGCGGCACGGGAAGCGGTGGTCCTGGTTGAGAATAGGGTTGCGGAGGATAAGCCCCAGGCGGGGGAGGGGGGACGCCGTTCGGGTAGTAGTTGGATGGGGGGTACGGAGGAGGATATTGTGGCTGTCCATAAGGGGGCTGCGGTGCGTACTGCGACGGGGGCGGTGGTGCAGCCGGCGGGAACTGGCCGTATACAGCCGGCGGCGGGGGAGGGTAACTCCCGGAATATGTTGGTGGCGGCGGTGGTGGAAAAGAGGCCGGAGGATAAGCTTGGGTCGACGGCGGCGGCGGTGCACCAGGGGGATAGGCCGGTGGTTGCGGCGGACCGTATCTTGTGATGGTAGGGCCTTGGCTAGGAGGCAACGGATACCGAGTGACAACAGGCCCCTTTTTATCATGGGATGAACTGTTGCGATCTGACGAGTGACCTTGCTGTTCCTGGTGTTGAGACTGCCATCTTTGAAGCCCGCTGGAAGGACTGTTAGTCACAAGGTGTAGCAAGTGCATGCCCGTTTGTTACAAAGACAGATGGGCAAAAGGGATCCAAGGCTACTCACGCAGGCACATCCCGAGTGGGCTCTGGACAAGCGACGACCCAATGGCCCCGTGTGCCGCAGTTATAACATATTGGTTCGTGTTGGGAGGAGGACTGTCCAGGAGCGGAGTCAACCGCCGCGGCGGAAGACATGTTATATATGCGTCGACCGGGGGGTGAGCAAGAAGAAATAGATAATGGGAAACTGCAGTGTTGAGTCACTGGGATGAAGATGAAAGATAGAAAAAAGAATACCCGGCGATGGGCTGAAGGCGAAGAGGAAGAGCCAGTCAAGCTGCGTATAACTGCCGAATGAAGTAGGTATATCAGGAGTAGCCTTGTAGTCCCGTGCAAGTATAGAGAGGACCTTGAAGTGGACGGCGATGATGGCTTGTAGCTTCGCTGATGGATGGGCGAATGCCTATGATGGATCAGGTTCGCTGCGAGGACATTAGCCTGGCGAGCGACCACCGGGAAGCAAGGAGAGGATCTCGGACAGCGAGCAGATGCAGACGTGAGCACTGGGAATGTCGCGACCTTTTGGACATGTATATCAACGGGCCTCGAGAGCGATGTATATCGAGGCGGACGTATGCCAGTCGCGCGTCTGTGCCACACAATCCGATTGACTGGCGGCGGGACACTGAACGATATGGCGGGCAGTCACTCTTTGTAGTGTGTCGAGGAAGCCGTCTAAGATGCCCAAACTAACAATGCCGCGGCATCAACAAATGCTGGATTGGAGATCAGAACGGGTAGAAAAAGTCTAGATAGAAGCAAGGCTGGGATGAGCGGCCTGTCGCCGGCGTGTCGCTGCAGTGTGTTGTGGTGTTGTGGAAGCTGTCGTGGCTCGACTCTGTGAGGGTGCGATCCAGCTGACTTGCCCTACTGACTTCCGATGCAAGTCGTATTTTTGGAGGTTGAAGAGCGCCCGTCAGAAGTTCAGCCGCCACCCTCTGGGCGCAAGAGAGCGGGGGCTGACACGCACGAATCACGTGAGGAACAGCCCCTTACTGCATCGGGAATTTGGGGTCTGGACCGGCTCGGACTCGGCAAGCTGCGTTTGCGTCTCATCGCTTTGAAATGATGTTGGCTCTTTTTGCTTTCATGATTTGGTCTGAAGATTGATATGTTCTAAAAGAACTAGAGGTATAGAGAATAGGACGATGCCTGCAAAAAGAAGCAGAAGCACAGGGCTGGCCATCTATGGAATACGGCAAGTACATCGACCTCGGAGAGGGTCATATAACAAACATGGATGGCAGAGGCCAATTTGAGAGCTAGAATGAGGAAATGAGATGTGTTACCTTTGACCTTCCCGTCCCCAATCTCCGCGGTTCCAGAGAAGTTGGTCCGAGATAGGGGTTGCCAATGTTGGCTGTGATCAACCTCATGAAGATGACTGCATCGAAAGCCCTCAACTGCGTCCTCGATAAAGCCAAAGAGGACATGACAAAGACATGTTGCGATGATATCGCGCAGGATGCCCTGTCATGATCCCCACAAACCGTCCCATCGTTAGCTGTCTCGGTGGACAGCAAGATCATGAATGCCTTCCTCCCTATGGCCAGATACTCGTCGATGAAACATCTCTCAACTCCGGAACTGTAATGTAAGGCRGCCAACTCTGGGGCTCAATAGGCTTCAAGCTTGAACGCCAGTGGAAGGGCAGGCAGATGAAGCAGAGAAAAGAAATAACCATGGACCCAGTCCAACCGAGGCATCGCCAGAAAGGGCAGAAACAACGCGGTGAAAGGCAGTGAAGCCTAAGGACAACGCCAGAGAGCAACACTGGACTTCGGCGTCTTGGTCCTGGGAATCTGGCCAGCAATAATCAATCGACAGAATGAACAGACAAAGCAGAGGAAGCCATCAAAGATAACATGATGGACCGAAAAACCTGGACTGATGGCAAAAAAGCGCCGAATCAAACCAATGTGTCCGCTGACACTGGTGAGGGTTGGGAAAATGAGCTCGCCGAGATATCTTCAGAGGTGGCCGTGGACATAGGAAAAGCAGCAGAGGTGCAAGAGAGAGGAACAGGGAAAGGAATTTGCGAGGGTCAAGTGGGAAGAGAGGAGGGAGACCGCTGGCTTTTGTATGAACCGATTACCAAGTGGGGCACACCCAGTCCTCGCCAGTCCAGCCTTCCGGCACGTGTGAGGCCGTGGGTATGATGGAGGGATTCATCAAGGGAAGGACTGGGCCGCTGGGCGACTGCCGCACGGGCCTTTCAGTGATGACGGGTGGTTTCCCAGCTGTCTGCCTGTTGCCAGTGTCAACTGTCAACAGCGCAGCTGGATGAGGGCACGTCACCTCGTCAGCAGCAGCCCAGGGGCACCTCCACTGCAGACGGGAGGCAGGTGCAGCGCGTCTGGCCTCCTTCGATTCGCCAGGAAAGGCTTCAGCACTCGGGATTGCGCTTCTTCAGCACCAGGCACGACCACTCAACAAAACCGACATCGCCTCCATTTCCAGTATTCCGTTCCAAATGGCGGTCCTGCCCACCATCGAGTGTATTCCTGCTAGGCCGCTTGCGACTGCTCCCTCAAAATCCGTATAGCACATTTCTTTCCACCTTTCAACTCTTTTCGCAAAAGCTGTCCATCACCAAGTGACTTTGTCGGACTGCGCTCCGTCGTCTGCTGAAGCTCTTTCGCCCCGTTCGATGTGACAAACCCATCTCTCCGAACATGTTGGTTCGCATCCATCCAACCACCACCATTGACATCGCTCGAGCTGGGAGAAGCACCAGCCTTTACCGCAACCCGTGATTGCTGAGCCTGTCGACACGAAACTACCAACTGCAAACTTGCCCAAGTTGTGTTTCTAGCGCCGTCGCTTTAATCCTACTACACGAGCATCATCTCTCTGCCCGCCATGCCTGGCCTTCCTTGTAAGTTGGTCCATCGCACACCCTTTGCGCCACCAACGTCGAGAACAACAGACAGAGCCATGCCCCTCCTACCCTTCCCGCGCCCCGCCAAAAGAAAGACACCGACAAACCACCAACATACATCCAACAACGAAGCAATCATGACAGACACTGACATGTGACGTACGGTATAGCTTCGGTCGACCTCGACGAGTGCATCTCGCGCCTCTACAAAAAGGAACTACTCGCCGAATCGGTTATCGAAGCGATATGTGCCAAAACAAAGGAGCTGCTGATGCGCGAGAGCAATGTCGTGCACGTTCGCGCTCCCGTTACCGTTGTCGGTGACATCCACGGCCAGTTCTACGATCTGATAGAAATATTCAGAATCGGTGGCTATTGTCCAGACACAAATTATCTGTTTCTAGGTGGGTGGTGATCTTGGTGGTGGTGGAAGCAGCCCCATGTGCTTGCTGCTGGAACAACAACATTTAGCTAACCTTGGGGAGAAAAACAACAGGCGACTATGTCGACCGAGGCATGTTCAGCGTTGAAACGATTTCTCTTCTTGTCTGTTTAAAACTGAGATACCCCAACCGCGTCCATTTGATTCGAGGAAACCACGAGTCCCGCGGCGTAACGCAGTCTTACGGCTTTTATACCGAGTGCTCGCGCAAGTACGGCAATGCCAATGTCTGGCATTACTTTACCGACATGTTCGACTTTCTCACATTAAGCGTGGTCATCAACGACCAAATATTCTGTGTACACGGAGGTGAGATACCCCCTTCCTGGGCGCCAGGAGTGCTGGGCGCCAGGTGTACAAAACAGTTGCTAAACCTCTTCTTCCACGACAGGTCTCTCCCCCTCCATCCACTCCATCGACCAAATCAAAGTAATCGACCGCTTCCGCGAGATCCCCCACGAAGGCCCCATGGCCGACCTAGTATGGTCCGATCCCGATCCCGACCGCGACGAGTTCAGTTTATCCCCGCGCGGCGCCGGCTACACTTTCGGGGCGCAGGTGGTCAAGAAGTTCCTGGCGGTGAACAACATGAACCACATCCTGCGCGCCCACCAGCTCTGTCAGGAAGGGTACCAGGTGTTGTACGACGACCGGCTGAGCACGGTATGGAGTGCGCCCAACTACTGCTACCGGTGCGGAAACATGGCTAGCGTGCTGGAGGTCAGCGATACCGGAGAGCGCTTCTTCAACGTGTTTGCGGCCGCTCCTGAGAACGACGCCGTTAAGGATCAGCAGATGAATCAGGACAAGTCGGCGGAGGGAGGGGCGTTGCCTGATTACTTTTTGTAGTAGTCGGCGAGACACGGGAGGATCCCCTACATAGTGCGCATTCAGGCCGGATGGGGATAGAGGACGGGAACAGAGAGCATAAGCACTGCGGGTGGTCTTGGTTTGAACTTGTTCGCATCGAAGAGTGTGAATACACTGCATATACCCACGCTAGCGACCGCAATGTCATAGATTACAAGCAGGCGGGCATGAATGATACTCGAACGTTCGGTTTTTGGACAGTATACAAATCAATCAAGCATTCGCACAATCCACAACGAGGCGAGTTGCTTTAATGATGCAGTATCGAGCATTCGATCTTCTTCGTACCAGACGTGAGAGTTATGTGTCGTTATACTACTAAGATAAAAATGTGTATGTATGTAGATAGATATAAAGGAAGTTTTCTCCCCTTCCCTCCTGCCCAGAAAGGGGGTGCGGTGTGGTGTGTATCCTAAACCACCACACCAACAACAATCCTGTGGCCCCATTCCGTTCCATTCGCTTGTGTCCAGTCCAATTCCCATCCCCTTTCCCCTTTCCAATCCATAGGCAGACCAGGCGAAATAGAGGTTGCCTGTTTCTACCCTTCTTGCCCCCTTGTTGAGTTTCGGTAGTGTAGTGTTTCTTCTCTCCCTGCTTCCAGAGATGGACCTCAGTAGAGTAGTAGTAGTAAGCAGTAGAAGCGCCGTCTTCTGCCTCAGCGATGATCCGATTCCATCTTGATCCTCTTGCTCGCTCCTCATCCGTCCGCAATGGCGCATCGCCCTTCTCCCCCTCCCACTGGACATAACCGTAACGGTATGCCCATAGCGAAGCGTATGTGTTTGTATGTGTGTATTCCATGCGCGGCTGGCTGGCTAGCTGGACTGGCTGGCTATAGGTAGGCGAGGAGAACGAGATGATGACGATGAACGATGTCGATCACGACGATCTAATCGAACGAAGCAATTTACCAATCCTTGGCAATGTCGAAGCTCCACTCGAACTCGAGATGGGTCTTGCCATCGTCGTCGACGAAGCGAGAGACGGCGTGGTAGTTGCCACGGGCGATCATACCAGAGGGGGCCTCCTCCTCGGCGACTATATTTCGTGACTCGGGTTAGCTTTCCGCCCCCCTTGCAAAAACAAACATGAAAGGACGTGGGAGAAGCAGCAGGAAAAGAGAAACTCACAAGTCTTGGTATAAATAGGATTCTTATCCGTGTTAGGCGCATAACTGCCAATCATCTCGCTCGTCTTGCCACCGGGGATCCTGATCTTGCCGCGCTTGACCGTCTGGACGTAGTGCAGACCTGACAAGATCTCGTGCTGCACCTTGAACTGCGCCTTCATGGTGAACTTGGCGCCCTCCTTGATGGTGAAGGGATGCTTCTTGAGGTCCTCGAGCGATCCCGGAGTCGACAAATCGATCACAACGGGCTCCCGGCCGGGAGACTCCATGGAGAGCGAGTGGATGATGCACACGCGCGGGTCGTTGGGGTCGGACAGGTCGTTGCCGCCGCCGAGGCCGAGGGACTCCTTGTAGCGCTTGAGGGACTCGTCGTTCTCGTCTAAGGGAGGGGGTTAGTCATGGTGGTTCTTCTTCATGATTGTATGTGCCTTCTTTGATATATGAATAGTTGAATGCGGTTGGGTGTTGTAGAGGGTCGCAATCCGTGGGATGTAGGATGTGATGGTGCCGTGGTCTTCCGGTCTGGTAGATGGCCATTTCGCGACAGCTCTCGCCCCCTCATCTTCAAATCAAGGGCATGCCCTGTTCGGAGGTTTGAATGTCTGTGACGACCTTCGCGATTCTTGACTTGGCGGTCAAGTAAGCCGGCGGTGTCTATCGTGGAAAACCACGACGAGCTTTACTTTGCGCTCATAATGGTCGTGATCTGCCAAGTTTTGGCATGAGAAGTTGTGATGTTGTGAGGCGTTGCCGTAGTCGTTGCGCCGTGAAGCATTGGCGGTGAAAGGGGTAACCATCATGTCGTCACCGCACCCGCAGTTCCCCTTTTCCCAAGTCCCACGATCCGCACGATGCCGCAAAGAAGACGCGGGTCAAAGAAGACGCGTACTATGCTGAAAAGAAAAGAAAAAAAGTGAAGACAAAGGTTGGAACATACCCATCTTCTGGTACTCAGCCAAGGACTGCTTGGGCTGAGAGAGCTTGTAGCCCGAGTTGTCCTCGGGCATCAGATCTTCGTCATGTCCGCCGGCCATTGTGAATTATTGGGGTTGTGGTTGTTGATTAAGATAGATGAAAATCGGGTTGCGAGGCTGAAGGCTCGGGATATGAAGGATATAAAGTTGCGATAAAGTGTCAAGAAAGACAGGACGGGAGAAAAGAAGAAGTCGAAGCTATGATAGTAGTATTTACGGCGCCGATCTGATGAAGGCTTTGGAGGGGTGACAAACAAAGGCCGGAGCTTATTTATTTGGGCGACGGGAGCACTGTGCACACCCAATCGACACCGACACAGTTCCAGATTGTCCACCCACGTCCACCGTCGTCCACTCCGAGTCGCCAGGAACCACTCATTGAGAGGGGCTGAGCCCAGAGTCAACTGAAGAGTGACAGGAACTGACTTGGCAGCAATCTGAATGGAGGGGCTCACTGGCAGGTCTGGCAGCACTTCTTTGTCTTCTCTTTGGCCACAGCAGTTAAAGCTGGTGGGGCAAGGGGGGAGCTGCATCTGCGATTCGGGGTCTCGATGCGTGGGCAACACCAAGACGAGCCCATCATTGGATAACCATGGGCCATCTGGAACGCTGTCGACCTCGAGAGACTTGTCCTTCCTGGTTTCCGCGTGCAGAGCATATCAAGTCTGGAATCCCCTCATCCATTGGGCTGTTGTTGATGTTTCCTTGGGAACCTGTGCCTCTTTACTGCATTGCCCCTCGATGCTGTGAACCACACGGGCCTTTGTTGACTTGCGGTATCTCACCTACTTCTCTCCTCGAGACTACAGCATATGGCAATAGGGAACTGCCTGGTGGATTAGTGTTCAAGCTACGGCGGTGATCTGATGGACTTCGACAAGTCGAGTGGTTTCATGAAACTGGCGATGTGGTCACCGGCCGAACAACAAGTGTCTCTGTTGTCACCGCCCCTGGAGAGAGAAAAAGGGGTTCAGAGCTTGGAGAAAGTGTAGCGATGGTGGTGAGCGATGGTGCCAAGATTTGAGAGGGCCGATTCCGATCATTGGGGATTCGAGTCGYTCACCGCTCCTTCTTCCCCGCCAGGGACCCGTCCGCTCTAGATACGGGGGACTCTCTTCACCGTTGAGTCCCGGCATGTCAGATCACGGAACGGGCAACCCTCCGGTTATTTTGATTTTATAGGAAGAGCGCGGAATCACCGCCCTTCAGCCTTCTTGCCGTGTTTTCCTTCTCCTCGGCGGCTGAGACCCGTTATCTGCGGCTTGTCTCACAAATGTTAGCACGGAATGGAGCTTGATCCAACATGAGGCAAGCCGTTTGTAGCATCCCGGTGTGAATCACTTGGGGACGCCTCTGCCTGGTGATCGCTGGTGAGCCTGGTGGTTTTGGTGGTGTAGAGGTCTTGGCTACCCCAGATTGACGGGTCGACGGGTTCCTGGACGGGATGACGGGTGACAGTTCAAAGTGTGTATCACTAGATGTGGCCAGTCTTTGACTTGATGCCATTCCCTTTGCCTCCTGCCGAGGCGACCGTCAGTCCAGCAAACAAGATCGGCCTTTATCAGACGTGTGGCATCTTCCACAATGATGCCTCATCAAGCCTTGTGTCGACTTGGTTGACATCCATTCGCCGGGTGTTGACTTTGTCCTTGGCTTCTCCAAACACCACAAGGCACCAACGCAAGCACTTCAACTCTGCAGCAGAGACGTGAAGAGTGTCACTGCGTGTGGAACATGGCTCACATTGCATCCGTGGAGGACCTTGTCTCTCCGCTTTCTGTCTGCTGCACCGCTGCTACCGCTGCTGACTGCTGCAAAAGGATGCGTCGAGATGCGGATGGCCGTCTCTGTTTCTGGTGGTATTTATTGGTGGGGATGTTGGGAATCCAATCGGCTTGTTGAGCACACACAGCGAGGAAGCGAGTGATGCTGCGTGATGCTGCCACAGCTGCTGGACGCTTGGGCCACCCCACGCCAAACACCCTCCCAGAGTCGTCACTGCCGTCACTCGAGTCGCCGTGGCCGCCTTCTCCGCCCAAGCTAGCCCTGAAAAGTGCCCACAATCAAATCCCAAGGTGGCCCGTGTCCCATGATCCCGCGACACGCTAAACCCTCCTCAGCGGACGACGTCGCGCTACCCTCTGCACTGCTGCACCGAAGGTCTGACCCCGGTCTCGTTTCCCCCATCAACCCATCATTTGTCCCATCCTGCCTCTCCCCGTTAGCTTCCAGTGATTCCCCAGAGTCCAATCTGCCAGATTGCGCTGCGACCGACCGCACTTTTCCCACCCCGAGCGGTCTTGATCGTCATCATCCCTCACACACCTTCAATCCCATCCTCCGCCGTGCTCTCCACGAGGTTCCAGCGCACGGGAGTATCCATTGAATCAGCATTCTAGCCAGAATTCTCTTTGGCTCAAAACTCTTTGCCTAGCAATTTTATTTGTGTTTGGCTCGATTTGATTGCGTTGTCCCACCGACCATCCCGACCAAAAAGGACACTCTGCGACCTGCGCGCAAAAGATTTCGCCATTCACGACACACAGGAGACCACCCATTGTGGCCATCGTCGCCTCCCCCAAATCCATCCCAACATTTGTATAGCTGCCCAGCCGCTCTCCCCGCGACATCATGGCGCAAGTAGCTAGGCATCTTCCAGCCCGTCGCAACCCTCTGATGCTCGAGGATGTGCCGACCCGTAAGCCACCGTTCACAAGTGCGTGAACGAGAACCACAAGCTGACTTGCGCAACTACAGACACAGATCTTGCAAGCCGTCGCCGCTTGGGGCAGACTCAACTGACCCCTCGCATGGTCACCGCTGTTCCGGGCGCTGAGGTTGATCCGTCGTCTCTCCTGGCGTTCGACTACGCCCACCTGAGAGCCCCTTTGCCCAAGGGTATCGTCTCGGGCATCTTCAAGTCTTCTCCTCCCAGCTACTTCCTCATGCGCCGCAGCCAGGATGGTTACATCTCGGCTACCGGCATGTTCAAGGCCACTTTCCCATATGCGTCGCAAGAAGAGGAGGAAGCGGAGCGCAAATACATCAAGTCCCTTGCCAGCACGAGCCACGAGGAGACCGCCGGCAATGTCYGGATTCCCCCTGAGCAGGCTTTGATCCTCGCCGAGGAGTACCAAATCACCCCCTGGATCCGAGCCCTTCTCGATCCCTCAGATATCGCCGTCACAGCCACCGACAGCAGCGCGCCCAAGCAGATCGCTCCTCCTCCCAAGTTCTTCGGAGCCCAGCCTCCTCTTGTTGCTCCCACACCGCCTACGACTCGCAGCACGCGCAGCCGTCCTAGCAGTCGCCGTTCCTCCAGCCCCGCCAAGTCTACAACCAGCAGCAAACGCGGCACCACCCCTCGCAACACCAAGCGCAAGGTTACCACTGAAGCTTCTGCCACCACGGTTACCACTACTGCCACCGCTACCGCTGTCCCTGCCACAGAGACTCCCGCCACCAGCTTCGCCGACTCCCAGGCACCCACGCTCATCAATGGCGAGATTCCTAGCTCTACCCCGATCAACACAGTTCCAGTTACCAAGATCCAAACTACCGAAGCAGAGCTCAAGGTGGAGTCGGTCGAGAGGGAGCCTGCCGTTGTGCTGGAGCCTATTGAGGAGGAGCCCAAGATCAAGGTGCGCATTGATGAGGACGTCAAGCTGGATAAGGATGGCGAGGAGGTGAAGCATACCAAGGTTGAGCTCGAGGTGCCTCTAATGGCGGGTGAGCCCCCGACCAAGGAGGAGGCGAGGAAGATGATCGAGGAGGCCAAGGCTATGGTTGAGGCTGCCGTCAAGGCCGATGCGGAGGCCGCGGCTGCCCTTATTGAGGGCTCCAAGGCTGATGCTGAGGATGAAAAGGCTGAAGGCGAGGCTGAGGCCGAGACCGAGGCTACCAAGGAAGAGAAGGCCGATAGCAAGGGCAAGCGCAAGGCGGAGAAGATTAGCGTCGATGAGGATAAGAAGGCTGCGGATGAGGCTGAACAACCTCGGCAAGCCAAGAGGGTGAAGACCGAGGCAGAGTTGCGCAAGGATAGAATCCGGAAGCGCGCCTACCTCGGTCTCACCGCCACGTTTGCCGTAGGAGCTCTTGGGTACGTGCTGCTTCTTTCCAAGTGACATATTGACCGTTTGCTAACTCTTTCTGCGCAGTGCCCTTCTTCCCATAATCACACCGTATGTGGCCAACGTACTATAAACCCATTTGGGACGTAAACACCAAATTTCTTTGTTCTGTTTAAGCCGAGTTGGCACATGACGCGATATTGAAGGAGACAAGGGGCGCAGGCCGAGTTCGTTCAAGGAGTCTTCTGTGTACTAGGGATAATGGTCGTTTTGCTCTTGTATCTGGTTAACCACGGGTCAACTCAAACTTCGTGGGTGGCTTCGGTGTGCAGCATGGTTGGGCACCAGGACTCGGACGGAAATAGGATTTTCTTGAATTCAAGGTTGGTTTCATTTTCGGTTTGTTTTATGTTGCACATACCCCCCACTTCGGCGTCTGTCGCCTGTCAATCAACGATTGAGAGTCCATGGCATGAAGGGCCATGGCTTTGAATGGAGGTGGACCGGTCGTTGGATGGAATCTGGTTCTCCATGTAGGAACAACATAGGTATATACAATCTTTGAACACAAGGGCAGGCGGTATGCTATTGATACTCTCGATGAAGTGGGAAAGGAAAGGTTAAGCAGCGGAGGAAGACTTCCAAGTTCATGCCGGGCTGGGAAGCTCCTTTTGTAGATAGTAGAATCTAGTGGACTGCGTCATGTAGGGAACAAAGCCGATCTTTCGGCAAGGGATTTTCCGATGTCTGTCTTCGGTGTCAGGTATTCTTTGTCATGGAAGCCTATGAGGCTGGAATCTCTGTGGGTGCAACGCAGTTCACACCGGTATTTTTTCTGTTCTGTTCGGCTTTTCTGACAACAAACAAATGTCATGAACTCGACCTGGTCAGGAATGGTGGAGGGGTACCATACAGTATCGTCTGATGCTCAACCGTGTTATCACCTTATCGCCTGGCTCATGGAAGTGGAAGGCTAGCTGATATGCACTTACCAAGTACGAAAGCTCTTATCGTTGTAAACGAGCAGTCTCCAATTGAGCTCCAATTTTGCAAGCGCACGAGTCATTTCCGCTCAATCGCATCGCATATCTTTTCCTTTTTTTCTCCTCTCTCCAATTTTTTTCTTCTCCTTTCCCACCAAGCTTCAACACCACAATCATCATCACCATGATGTTTTGCGGGCTTCGTTCTGGCAGCCCTTGATTGGGAACTTGCCAAAGGGGAACACGACCTCGGCGCTCATGCAGCGTCGGCCGTTACCCCTCGACCCCTCTTCTTTCACTTTCTTTTACGAGTTAGCTTCCATTGGGCTTCGATTGGCGATCCCATGACCTGCTGCTCTAGGCCTTGGCCAACGGCGGCAATGGCCGGCTTTACCTCCGGGTAACGACAACCACCTTCCTGTCGTCCGCCTGCACCACCACCTGCGCGCCTGGCTGGTACCAGTCGACATGCCTCTACCTACGCCGCCGAACACTACGACTGCTTAGTCAATTCTTCAACCGTTGTGTCTCTCTCACACCGTTCTTCATCGCACCGCATTGTCGAACCGCAATACGCACTCTTTACAGATCACAATGAGGGCAAACACAAGATTGTGCAAGCAGCTGCTTGCTCAGCGCCGGACTTTCTCGTCCACTGCGCGCCGGTTGGATAACTATGCCTTCATTGGCCTAGGCCAAATGGTACGTCTCCTGCATTTGTTGCTCCCACTCGGTATAGGTTGCTAACTCTCAGACTATAGGGCTATCAAATGGCTAGAAACCTACAATCCAAGCTTCCACCGAGCGATACTGTTCGCCTGTATGACATCAACCGGGGTGCGGCTGAAAAGCTCGCCCAGGAGATGTCTGCACAGCAAGCCGGAGCAGCTTCCGTTCACGTGGCGGACAGTGCAGCCGATGCGTCGAGAGAAGCGGTACGTGCCACTCTCGCCCTTTGCCTTCACTCCCTTTCCCCCAAAAGCTTTTATGATGAGTTTGTTCCAAATTCATGAGTTTTTCTAAGTTGGGCCCAGCGTTTTGCTGGGCTTTGAAGTGATTACTGTTATACAACATAAGCCAATCCTCTGAAAAGCTATCACACAATTCTTATTATTGTCATCATTCAATGTCAATGGCGACCCATGACTGACTGGAATCTTGACATAGGATACGGTTGTAACATGCCTGCCCGAACCTCAGCACGTCAAGGCAACATACGAGTCGATCCTTAAGTCGGAGCTACCTGCCCGCCCAGGTCCTCGTCTGTTCATTGACTGCTCGACCATCGACCCTACGTCCTCGCGTGAGGTTGCCGCCGCGGTAGACAAGGCCCTCCCTAACGGGCAGGGTCACTTCGTCGATGCCCCAATGTCAGGTGGTGTCGTCGGAGCTACCGCTGGCACATTGACATTCATGCTTGGTGCCCCCGAGTCCCTTGTTGCGAGGTCTGAGATCGTCCTGCAACGTATGGGCAAGCGGGTGTTGCACTGCGGTCCTCAGGGAGCAGGTCTGGCGGCGAAGCTTGCCAACAACTACCTGCTGGCAATTGAGAATATTGCCACCGCGGAGGCCATGAACCTGGGTGCCCGATGGGGTCTTGATCCGAAGGTGCTCGCCAGCGTGATCAATGTCAGCACTGGAAAGTGTTGGCCCAGTGAAGTCAACAATCCTGTGCCAGGCGTCGTAGAGACTGCCCCGGCTAACCGCGACTACCAAGGCGGTTTTGGAATAGGACTGATGCGCAAGGACCTGAGGCTGGCCATCCTGGCAGCCAAGGAGGCCGACGCTAAGCTTGTGCTGGCGGACAAGGCCTCGGAGGTGTACGAGACTGCCGAGTCTGAAGAGCGATGCAAGGGCAGAGACTTCTCGGTTGTCTATCGGTGGTTGGGTGGAAAGGAGTAGATACTGGCATGAAATATCAACGTGATCTGCTTCTCACTATTTTGAACCCTCATAAACATCATGACGTGTCTTCCATGTTGCTCTTGTCCATGTCCCCAATTGTGCCATCCATCTTACATGTTCTTCGCTTGCGTCTTTGGCTATCATTGACAGTGATATGTCTTCTTCGACGTCACTTCATGGTTGCTCGTCTAAACATTCCAAGCGTACCCAGTGATTTTACGTGTCTCTACTGTAGTGTCTGCTACGTATTGTTCGTCTATAGGGATTATGCTTATTCAACAATCACTTCAGCAAGGTACACTCTGCCGCTATGCTGACCCAGATTAGCGACTCATAGTACACGCTGCCATCTCTGTTCTGACCGGATTGATAGAAACCGTGGCTCCGTGAAACATAAAACACCACAAGTCGTGATCATATGGGTTGGAGCCATGGAATCGAAAGGCATGTTTCTCATCTAACAAAAGATGATCCCATAGTCGCAGGAAAAGCTACACAGCGTCCGTGATCAAAAAATCATCCTTGCTTGAGGCTTGCCTATGTTTTGAAATCCGCGTTGTGTTTGCAGGTGGTGACGGTTGATATATTGAGAGCAAATGCTCCGGATTCAAGTCATTGAACTCGCACCAGAGAGAGTTACTAGCAAATCGCTTTCCAAACTTCATCATTCATCCAAAATTATAAGCTTTACAGCTTAGAACCGACCTTCAGCTCACTCTTTATCTCATCCACCAACTCCTGCACCCTAAACGCACACCCCCAGCTGCCCTGATACCCCCACCCACCATGTCCATAGTTATGCACCACCCACGTCCCATCAATCTTCTCCTTCTCGATCCTCACGCCGCCCTCCCTATACGGCCTCAGCCCAACCGCGTGCCTGATCACATCCAGCGCCTCGATGCCCTTCCCGCCCGTCAACGCCGGACAGACCTCCACGGCGCGCTTCATGATCCTCGTCGCAACGTTCGGATCCGGCACGCCGTCCCAGTTGCCCTTCATGTACGTGCCGCCCAGAATACTTCCGCCTCCTATTGCGCGCTGCATGATATAGCACATCTCATCGTCGTTCCCGTCGTCCGTGCCGCTCGTGCACATCATGTTCGGCGCCGCCTCATTGCGGACTACCACCACCTGCCCGCGCGCCGGGATAACATTCTTGTCCATCACGCCACCCAGTCGGCAACTGAGCAAGCCCGTGGCGTTGATGATGATATCCGGCTTGCGACCCGTGTGGCTCAGCTTGGCCGCGTCGGAGATGTGCTTCAGCACGGCCCGCTTGAACACCACGCCGCGCGCGTGGCACTGGCCCACCAGCCAGGGGAGGTAGATGGCCGTGTTGATGCAGACGGAGGTAAAAGAGGAGGCCGAGGACATGCCCTCCGGCAACTCGGAGGCGGGGAGATCGACGTAGTCGGGCATTAGGTCTTTGAACCACGGGTTGCGCACGAAGAGGCCGTCGCACAAGGGGCCCGCGAAGCCGGCGGCTTCGTCTTTGGCGCGTCGGTAGAGGATGGACTTTTGGAAGTGGATGCCGGCTTCCGGGACGGACTCGGCGAGTTTTTTGAGTTCGGGCCAGGTTTCGCCTTCCCACCGGTTGTATTCTAGGGCCATGCTGTTGTGTCATAAACCGATTAGTATGGGTGTGTGAGAGACATGATCTCATTGGGGCAGTATCATCAAACTCACGGCCAGACATTGGCGCCCGCGAAAGGTGAAGTGTACTCCGTGTCATAGTCGCCGGGCATGTGCTTGGCCACTACGGTGATGGTGTTTCCTCCCTGCTTGGCCAGCTGGAGGGCACAAGTGAGGCCGCTCACGCCGGCGCTATAAAGAACGTCATTAGGTTAGTGAATACAATCACGACGAGGAGTAGTTCCACGTAAGACCATATGGTGTGTGTGATGTCTCGGGTACTGGAAGCCTTCACAAGATCTGATAGCCGATACCGGGGATTGTGTGAGACATACCCTACAACAACAATCGTGGACATTATGGATAGTTGTATGGAGGGAGGGAGGGAGGGTAAGGTCAGAGATCAACGGGAAGTATAAAATGTCACAAAGAGTTAATGGAAAAAAAAATCCGCAGGTCTATTCAGCCTTTATATGAGCTACTTTTCCTTTGCGGGTTAAATCATATCATCATGATCAAACCTCAAATCAGCAAAGGGATCCCCGATCCCGTTCTCTTATCTTTTTTAATGGATTCTACCGGCCGGTCCCCTCCCCCTCCTCGGCGTGAGTCGAACGGTCCACGGCATGTTGGACGTTCCTCGCAGCGACGATCCAGGGTAACAGAAGTTCCATACAGGTTCCTAGCTCCAGCGTCGTGACAGAAAAGTTGAGACCTTTTCAGGCATGAACACTGGGCGCAAGGTCTCAGCCTTTTTGTCGTGGGCGAGCTCCTGCAGGACCCCGCACGCTGTACGTTCAGGGGTCTAGCCCCCGTGGGCCGTAGAGGTACAGCTGCGGCCCTAGCGGACCCCGCTAACGGGCAACTCTAACCGCTCGGGTTGCCGGTTGCGGAACGCTCCCGCCACGGTCCGTCTCAACGCCAACGTCCCCGCGTTCCGAGCGTGAACCCCGCTGAACTTTAACCTCACTCCTTCTCCTTCTTGGCCTGCTTGGCGATACATCATCTCTCGAAGTCTTGACTCTGACCGGAATACTCAACTTTCAAGTTCTATGAGGTATACAATCTAATGCTGGTTTGTTTATTAGTTTAGTACTCCTAGTATATTGGACGAGATCTATGCTGAGTTGTCCCAAACCTCATAAGGACGCATTAAAATAATTAAGTACGGATAGGATATGCTTAAGGATTGATCAGAAATGCATTAATAAGATTTAATATGATATATTCAGCATTGCAATTAGCATATTCAAGATAGATATCAGGCTTTGATTATAGAATGAAATGCATCAATAGATATGAAAACGCCTAGGGAAGTTGACCCCAGGTCTCGAGCTAATAAACAAACCAGTATTGGACTGTACACGGGAGTGACACCACGCGCTACTTCCTGTTTCAGATTTCCAGCATGGCGATATCGGTGTGTGGCAGGCGTTATCCACCCTCTAAGGTACCTTTTTTCTGTATCTCTTTGACCGGCAAAAAAGCCACTTTTCGATTTTGCTCCACTTTTGCCTGCAAGAACTTTGGGGTACCTTCTGCCACTGCGCTTTGCTGTGAAGACTGAGGTACTTCCAAGTCGAGGAAAAGTGGACTGGCTGTATTTAGAAGTTTTTTGCCGGTCAAAGAGATAATTCAAGCCAGACCAGGCGGGGCATTCCCTCTCCTCGATTCTTTTTCCAGACAAGCATCAATTCAGCCAATCATTCCCCTGCTTCGCCTTCTTCTTTCCACGGTGCCTCGACGATGTGACTGTCACGCCGTCTCGGTGCATGCCTGCTGGCGTGCGTAGGGCTGAACACGTTGGCATGTTCGACTGTTCCCCCAGATATCCATCGCTTCGGTCGCCATCTTCGATTGAACGTTCCAGATACAGATGCGTCGAGATGCCAAACGGACCATCTTCCAATGCTTCCTTTTGACAACCAAAACCTCGGACTTGAGGCGTTCATCATCCGTCACGATTGGTTCATAAGCGGGATCGTCGGACATCCTCCAGACCAGTCACCTCCTCAAACAACAAGATTGGCTCTACACCATCATTCTCTCTGTGCCACGCAGCCACGGCGACAACGATGATCAATATGCCACTTAACAGCTTCGGATTCCAGACATATCGACCCGGCCGGAACGGGACGGCGCAACTATCTCTTAAAATGGGCCAATTAATATCTCACATAGAGATGCTATTAAGGATTGGCAGGCTACAGCGGACAAGCCGCGTAACCCCCGCCGTTCAGCTGGGAACCGTTATGTGTGCGCCAGCAAAATCCCACTACCGAAGGCTGACGGGACTAAGCACTAGAGCTCTCTCGTCTTACCCATTTCTACTCAGCCTTCGCTGATCTGGGGAAATCAGTCTTGATACCCCTTCAGATGTTTTCATCCCTTCAATGATCGACGGGCCATTCTACATGAGTGATCACCATCGACTCTTCGGGTGTCTATTCTGTTCCTGCCCAACGTTTGATACTACTTAACACCATGCAGACCAAAAGGCGATGAGACTTTCCCAGTTGACACTTATATCCGACCGATTGTTTCGCTGAAAATGTCGAACACGCCCGGCCAGGAAGAGGTCCATTCCTTTAGGGAATGGGCTTCCAATCCTCAGACTCCTACACGAGGCAGCCCTATGCCCAACGAAGCCGGGAATCATTCCTCCCACCACCAAGAACATCGACCAGATAGCGGACATGCTGCTTATGGGAACACGCAATACCACTCCGGATACGGTGATGGACTCGCTACACCACACAGCATATACGACTACGGCAAACCTGTTTCTCCGTACCCAGATGCCTCACTGGTCCCTCCTGGTTCGATCTACCAGCGACATGATGACGAAACCAAACTCTTGCAGGAGAACCTTTGGCAACAGCAGATCAAAGGGACCTCCCAACCAGTTAACTTTTCGACCGTCCCCTTGACTTCACAGAGCCTGGGTTCTCCCCCTGTCATCAGGAGTTCAACAGCCCGAATGTCCCGGCAAAGGCGCTCTAGCTGCGCCTGCTGGCCATGGCGATGGAGGAAATCATGGAACATGTACCTTTGCCTACTCTTCGGCGTGGCGTGTGCGGCTTCACACCACTTCTACTACTGGTCTCTCGACGGACGACCAGCCACGAACCAAATCAAGATGATGCGTTATGGAACGATGTTGGCCTTCGGAGCGAAAGCCGGCCTAAGTGCCGCGGTCATCGTCGCTTTCCGGCAGCGGGTATGGACAACGGTTCGAAAACGGTTCATGACTGTTGGCGCCTTGGATGCCTTGTTCGCAGCTACCGAGGACTCACAGGCTGTGACGAGTTGGGAGATGGTTCAAAGCGCAAAAGTGGCGGCGTTGCTGGCGGCATATGTCTGGTAGGTTTTTTTCCCTGTACCATTCCCTTTGTGAGAGAGTCGAAACAGATGCTTACATGTGTACAAGGCTGGCACCGCTCGTGGTAGTCCTTACTTCGAACACACTTCTCGTCGTTCCCAGGAGGATGATCATTTCCGAAAGGTGCCCAGGGGTACGCACACTAAACTTCACATTCGAAGAGACTTACGAGTGGAGGAAACCTCCAAAGATTGACCGGCTGTTTGAGATTCCCCTGTCTCTATGGAATACCACCAAGGAACCAGAGAAAGACACTCCCGGATGGTTCGACTACTACACCGCACCCAACCCTAGTTTCCAGAACACAGCCACCATTGGATCCTTTCTCGAAGAGGCAGTCATGAGAAAGGATGCGCCAATCGAGACGTGTGGGAGTGGCTGGAACTGCTCTTTCGAGATCCAATTCATCGCCCCAGCCTACAAGTGCACCGAACTCGGTAGCGGTGTTGATTCCAAAGTCAACAATCTTACCCAAGAATCCGGAACCATCGCGCCGCCCTTCAACATGGACTTCCTCCTCCCCAAGGGAAAATTCACCTACTACGCCTTCACCAGTGGCGGCGAATACTCCACCACGCAAATGAAAGAAGTCGGCATCGGCGGCCGACCAACAATGAAACCCCCCTTTCCCGAACACCTCGGTGCCTTCCGCACCGAGCCCATCGTCTGGCTCGGCTACGTCACCCTCGCCGACCCTTCCAAAGGCAACGATACCAACTCTCTGTCGGTGCCCTCCAGCCCCTCCAACTCAACCTGGAACACCTCCTTCGTCCCGCACATCTTCGCCTGCGAGAACTACGAATCCAACTACACCGTGCGTATCAACTACACCGACGCGGCCCAAACCGCCACCGTGACCAACGTGACCTACCTCCGGCCCGTCATCAACACGACTTACATCCCGCACATCGACGCCAACGACGGCACAGCCGACAACGTCACCGCTGTTCCCACCGATAACTACATCCTCCCCACTTCGGTCCCGCAGTACCGGCGCACAGCCGCCTATCACTCTTTGGGGTTCATGCTCCGCGACCAGATAAACGGCACCGTCGGCATCGGCGACGACCGCGAAAACCTCGTCAACCCCATCGCCAACACCAAGGCCATCCAGACGTCGCGGCTGCTCGACTACGGCAACAACTATTTCCCCTATCCGGACATCCAGCGGCGGATCCAAAAGTTTTACGAGGACATTATCCTTTCTGTGCTGGGGAACCCCCAGTTTGCGAGCGTGGTATGGGCGGCGAAGCCGGGGGAACAGAGCGGCGTGACGTTTAATGTTCCAGACGGCCAAAACAGGCCGCCGCTGACGGATGAGCAGAGAGCGTACCTGTACCCTTGCACCAAGTTTCGCATGGCGCTGGTGTACAAGTTTAATGCAAGGTTGCTGTGGATCGTGTATAGCATCTCGATCGCGCTGGCGGTGATGGGGGTGGTGGTGGGGGCTTTGGCGCTGAGGGAGAATGGGGGCGTGGTGAGGGATACCAAGTTTTCGAGCATTGTGGCGGCGACGAGGGGGAGTGGGTTGGGCAGGGTGAGATGGACGGATGGTGCTGATGCTGGGGTTTCGGTTGGGAGTGGTACGGTGCCGAAGGAGGTTAAGGGGTGGAGGATGGGGTATGGGGTTGTTGATGGTGGTGTTGGTGGTTACGGTGGTGATGGTGGGTTGGATGTGGGAGACGGAATGGGAGGGGGACGGACGGTGTATGGGTTTGGGTTTGAAGGGGATGTGAGGCAGTTGAGGAGGACGCCAAGTTTAGTACAGTTGACAACGTTGGGTAAGTAGGCTTGATGCGTACGTAGTGTTTTTGGGTACACTTTTCGGTCTTCCTCTTTCTCGTATCGGGAAGTGAGTGTGGTTGCGTACCGGCGGCAGTTTCCATCCTCGTCGAGCTGCATGGTAAGTTACAGTCACGTAGCCTTGAACCGCTAACCACAGCCTAACCGGCCGGACAGCCTCGCATCCCAGCCCTCCATACATGCGCGCATGCATTGGCGTTCCGAATTGTTTCAAAACCGTTTCATTCCCTATCTATCTGTAGGTATCATCTTGTCATATCCATCCCATTATATATATCTCTCCGCCTAGTTAAGCTGCTTGGTGATGACCTGGAGGAGAGCAGGGGGGTTGGCACCGACGAACTCGTCAACCTTGTCGCCGTCCTTGAAGATGACGAAAGTGGGCATGGCGCGGATGCCGAGCTCCTGAGCGAGATCGGGAAGGGCGTCGACGTCGAACTTGGCGAAGTAGACAGTCTCCTTGAACTGAGGCTCCTCGGACCACCTTTTCAAGAAAGAAAGAATAATCAGTTAGTTGAATTGTTTCTTTGTATGATATGGAAAAGACCGGGATGGGAAGCGTTTCGCTCGCGCTCGCGCGTCATGAATCACGGTAGAGACGGGAGGGAGTATGTATGTATGCTAAAAGAGCACAAGGCTGGGGCTGGAACTACTGGAATCGGAATCGGGAATGGGAACGTACTTGGCGACAGTGGGAGCGATAGCCTTGCAAGGACCGCACCAGGTAGCGAAAGCGTCGAGGACGACGATGGGGTTCTTGGCAATGGCCTCCTTGAACTCCTCGACGCTGTATACGAGTTATTGTCAGTCATTGTGTACATTGATAGGCGGATGTTTGCGCCGGCGCAGGGCAGGCAAAGGCAGCATTGCGCCGCGATGCCATTGACTCCAAGCTTGGCTTCCATCACAGCCTCGGAGGGGAGAGGGACAAATAGAACTCACGTAGCAATGTTGTGGATAGTCATCTTGGGCGACGAAGTGGTGAAGAACCGGGAAGCGATTGAAGGGGTGTTGGTGATGATAGGGCGAGGAGTAGCTCTGGTGAAGGTGCTGACGGCAGGTCTGATGAATCTGGAGGAGAACATGGTGTAGGAGAGTTGAGGGGAAGAGGGGTTTTTTACGGTAAAATCCAACAGAAGGCTGAGCTTTTTTTTACGAGACCACCACGAGAAAAGGCACTGCCAGGTGTGACTGCACTGCCGATGGCTGCCACTAAAGAAACGGTACGGTAGTGTACAATCACGCAAGGGCGGCACATGGAAGCTGGAGCTCTAGGCTGCCCTTGTCCACTGACTGCGCAAAAGCTCATTACGGGAGCAAGTCAACAGTGGCGGAGCCTTCTCAATGCTCCCGTTTTTGATGATGTAAGGAAGTCCATTTGTCAGGTCCCGCCGATGACGCGAACGGGGACTTTGCCGGGCCCGGGGGACCCTTACTATTGACCCCGCCATCCACCAATTGAATGGACATGCAACCTCGATTCGCAATCTTTCCCCTCTCGTTTTCAGACTGGACTCGGTCAGATCGCAGACAATCCCAAGTTTCAATTTCATGTCCTCCTCGTTCCGGGCCCGGTGAATGGGGGCCTCTCAGAATGTGGGGCTTATCACGTGACAGGTATCTTTCGGTACCCTTTCCTTACAGCCTGTAAATTACCGAAATATATCCCTTGTAGGCGGACCCCAAGTTAGGATTAGGGTTAGGCTAGTGTTAGGGTTAGGTTAGTTAGGGTTAGTTAGGGTTAGGGTTAGCTCCGGGGGTGCAGGGGGCCGGTGAGAGGCCCCCGCATGTGAATATTTTATCTCAATCGAAGATGCAATACATATGGTAGTCATATGTCTGTAAAATACGGTAATTACGGGTGAGATACACCCGGTACTTTTTGCTCAAGAAAAGTGGAGTTCGGACAGGGATCTGAGAGGCCCCTAATCACCCAGCTCCCTCGTTCCATTCTTACAAATCGTTGTCGCCAACAACTTCGTTGATGATCTCTTTACTCAGCGCTCCCAGCATGTCTCAGCCCCTCCATCAATCGACAAGGCTACGACAATGTCTTGGACTTGTACTTCCTGTCAGCTCATCACATCAACGCACGTCATTACACGCGATAAGCACTGTCCGCTCTCGCCTTAGCTGCTTACCTTGCATTCTGTGGCGCAGTCATCCAGAACACCATCCAGTCGGCCTTTTCAGGGCTGAGGTTTTCGGGTCTCAGATGCCTGCGCTTCAGTCACACACGTGCACCCAGAAAGCCTTACAATTGCTCATTTTATGCTTGGCCGCGGATCTTGATGGAAGATCAACTGTATGTCGGCCGGACGGAATTCATGTCAATTTTGTCAACCTCGTGGCGGAAACATGTCAATTGAGACAACATTGAACTTCAACACCATGGCCAGTGTGGCTGAACCTCGAGTTGCTGGATGTGGATCCCCTCAGGGGTAAACAAAACATCTGGGCCCATCGCCAGGGCAACCATATCCTCTCTGGTCCCATTCCATCCAGCTTTGTAGATCATCAACTGAACTTCGCACAGATTATCTCTCTCTTCCACCTCGATGACCTTCGCAGTATTTGTTTCTACGTGGGAACGGCGACCAACGTTACTTTGATGCAGAATCTGTTCGGATCGGACTCTGTTGTTGATGGGTTAATCAACCAGCCAAGTCACGGAAACTTCAAGCCTAATCGGCAATTGGATAGGCCGGAACTTACTCGTGTTTCCCGGAGGATAGTACCGGAACTCATGACTATTATCGAACGAAGGCCGCACGCAAATCCAGCCTCCGGCCGGCGCATTCTGCTTCCCCACGAACCGCAACTCGACCTGCAACTGGTCGGTGTCCGGGTTGCAAGCGTACGTCGGTTGGAAGAGGGCTCTCGGGTCGCCGCGTTCCGTCATGAACATCTTGACAGTGTCATCGACGTTGGATTCCTGCGTTCGGAGAAGTCAACTCATACTCTTTTGACGAGACGAATGCCTTCCCCATAGCAATTGCGACAAACTTACCTCGCCGCCAATGACAGCATTGATGGAGACCCAGTTGATCGAACCATTGATGAGAAGCAGGTTGGTGGTAGTGTCGCCCACTTGTGGCGAACCTCCGACGTACAGATGCCGGTCACCACCTCCGGAGACCATCAGGTTCATGTACTTGTTGTGGACTTGAGGGTAGGAGGCATTTTGGACTTGGACACGGAAGTTGCTGGTGATGTTGTTGGACAGTGGTGTGCTTGGGATCGTGCAAGCGGTTGTGACGGCAATGAGGGCCGCTAGGCTGAGGAAGAGCCTCATTGTGAGAGTGATAACCGGACTGCAGGAACGTAACGAGCGAGTACTCGGACACAACATCATAGAACCTAGTCGGTTGGATGCCTGGGCATGCTCGCTTTATAGAGGTTTCTTGGTTTCTTACACGGGTAAGCATGTTTGTCAAACATAACGGCCAACCCACCCCCTTACGCTGTGCTTCCCCATGGGGCATATAAAAACGATATGCCAACAGTCAGCGGCACGACGTTGATCAACCCGCTCCAGCGATGCAGACAAGGAAAGCAAAGCAAATCCGGGGACCGGGGGTCTTTGCTTTGCTTTGGGATAAGATCAAAAAACCTGTTTGGTTTATTTTGGATTTGCTTTGTTGTTTACGTTGATCTACTTGTCTTGTCTACATCGCTGACCCGCTCAACTCCAGACCGATGATCTGACATCCTGAAGCGCACCAGTCGCTTATTCAGGTCTCGTATACATGCATGGGAATTATGCTTTTTCTGTGTAAGCGATAGCCTTGTCAAGTCTCGATTGGTTACTGGGCGCGCAGTGCGGTAGTAGTATTGGCGAACTACTAGGTCGGTCTATGTGGTGTTACACCCTCTTCGAGGATTTCCAAGGTTGCAGATCTAGCTCATGGAGGCATATGATTGAGGAGATGGTACAGCATGATGCCGTCGAGTGGTGGTTGATGACTAGCTCTGCAAACAGTAAAATCAAGTATTAACTGGTAAACGCCGAGGTGGAGGTTAGCACTCGGGAGTCGGGTCATCATTATAGTGATTTATCCCGCCTGGCCTGAACTCTGGATTGTTTTCTATCATGTGTCACCAACTACATACGCTGTGTAACGAGAGTTGGTTCGTAAACTTCTTTCCGCAATGTGAAAGAGAACTTGAATGCGCCCAATCAGCTGCAAATCACCCGATATACGAAGGTTACCTACCTCTATGCGTACGATATCTTACCAGGCCAACCCATGGGCTCGGGGACTCAAAAGCCGGGGCACCAGCAATCGCCCTCTTACCTGTCCATGGGAAATGACAGGCAACGACGTCCGTGATACAACATATGCTGCCTCATGCAGGGTTTCTTCAGCCCCAGGATCCCGACACCGAGAGAGAGCCTTGCGGACTGCCTGGGCAACAACACAGTGCTTTCAAAGCATTTCTTGGGGGGGGAAGTGATGGTTTATACTTCTATTTTCTATGCCATACCGAGGGTTGCCGCTTGCTTCTTCAATCATTCTAAGAGGAGGAAAAAGCAGAATAAATAGCATGCTACTGACCAACCTACCACTCCTGTATCTAGTCTATAATATGTCCAGAAACCCCGAGCCGAGAGAAACAAGGAACAAAAACAGACAGACCGACAGACGCTCGCTAGAGGTAGGTAGCTAGCTCACTTCCTACCAACAGCAGCCTCCTTAACAGTCAGCTTGCCCGCAGCAATGTCCTTGACCACAGCGAGGATCTCGGTGAAGTCGTGGAACGTGGTGAAGGGCACGCCCTCCTTTTCGCAGTACGTGATGAGATCTGTGTGGTGTAACAAGTCAGCAAAATGGCCTGGTGATTCGTTCGAATCGCATAACATACCCTTTCCGGCCTTCGCAAAGAGAAGGTCGGTTTCCTTGGCGGCTGAGAGGTCCGAGACGCCATCGCCGGCGTAAAAGAGGACCGGCCTTTGGTCAGCGGGCAGGTTGGCGTAGGGGCGGATTGCGAGGGACTTGTCGTGGCCGAATCCACTGTTTGTTTTCTCAATGTGAGCTTTTGTTCCTAAACAACACTGACAGGGAAAAAAAAAAAAAAAAAAGGCAACAAACCTGTCATCATGGAAAGTAATCATCCAACCCCCCTCCTCATTCACACTCTGCTTCCCCGGCCTAACAGCCACCTGGTTGCTAACAATCTGCAAGCTATCCGCCTCCTCCTTCCCCAAGAAATGGGCCAGCAGCGCCCTGATAACAGGCTCCATGCCACCTGACAAAATAACAATCGGCATGTTATTCTCCTTAGCCCAGTGGAAGAACTCCTTAAACCCGGCGTCCAGGGTGATGTTTTGCAGCAAAATTTCGATGCATTTGTCAAGGGGCGTGCTGATGCTGTCCAGCATTTCCTGGAAGGCGTCGCGGAAGTCGCGGCGGCCGAAAAGAACGTCCTCGTTTCCCCGCTTGCGTAGCTCGGGGCCGAAGCCAAGGTTGTCGGTCATGAAGTCATTGCTGTCTTGTTGGGTGATGGTGCCGTCGAAGTCGGTGAAGAAGATGAATTTGGGGTTGGTGGCCAGGGCGGGGAGGGAGGGGGACTGGTCGCTGGATCCCATTTTGACGGAGTTTTATTTTGACAATGAGTCTTAAGTGAGAAGTGTATGGAAGGTTAGGAAGTGAGGTAAGGAAGTGACGGGAAGTGAAGTGAGGTGAAGACCGGAGGATGTCCGAAAGTGTTGACGGGCAACGGTCCCAACACAAAGTCCCCCGGTACCGGGCCCGCGGCCCAACGGCACAGCAAGCGGCAGTGGACAGAATTTCACAGGGTTGGACCCCATCGGCACGGTGCCTGAGACCCCGAAAGGCCTGAAACTTTGGCTTGTCTCGGCGGCCGCATCACCGATGTTAGTGGACCATTTTGGCGGGTGCTACCCACTGTTGCGTGCTAAAGCGCCGATCCGCCGGTTTGTGAAGAGGCGATCGGCATCCATGGCCGTAACAAAAAGATTCCGTAGCTGTGATCTTTCCGCTCTGAGGAAACGAAAGAGACAAGGACAATTCAGTAATATTATCAGAAGGGATATATCATTAGATTTTTGTTAAATATTGAATCGAGGCAAGCTTAACAACGTCGCCTTCATATTGAAACTGTGGAAAGGCATCGAGATGGAAGATCGGACCGGGTAATTTACAATGAACGAAATATGCATGTACCGAGTTTACCCCACTCTTTTCTCCAAATTCCAAAAGTTCCAAAAGTGCATGATTTCATCAACCATTGTTTTCTTGGGTTTTTTGCTTCCTGTCCCACACGTCTAGATATTTCTCCTTCCCAAAGTATTTCACCACTTCAAAAACACCCACATCACACATAACAGCCGCAATCATGGGCAAGCCAAAACGCCACGTTCACGCCGCCGACCAGGAGTCGCTGACCCCTCCTGACCAACTTACCGATTCGCAATCCATTGCGCGCGTCGTCAAGGCCGAGGGCAACAGCAACTACATCTGCGAGCTGCCCAACAAGAAGACCATTCTCGTCGAACTCGAGTCGCGCTTCCGCAACACCATCTGGATCAAGCGCGGTGGTTATGTCTTGGTCGACCTGGGTTCCATGGAGGAGCGCAGCAAGACTGGTAGCAAGGTTGTTGGGGAGATTATCAACATCGTAAGAGACGAGAAGGCTTGGAGGAAGGAGGCGTATTGGTATGCCACATTGTTGCTCTCCTAGAGTTGGAGGGAGGAAACTGACAGAAGGACGAAAACACAGGCCCAAGCAGTTCGTCAGGCAAACTTACGACGAATCCGAAGACGACGAGGAATCGACTGTTGGAAAGCTCCCGCCTAGCGACTCGGAAGACGAAGAGTACGAACAATGAAGAGACAATCAAAGAACAAGAGATACCCAAGAGTTATTATTTTACTTCCAGCCAAGAAATTCACAGACAGCAAATACATCACCGCATCGCCGCCGCCTCCTTCTTCGACGACGACTTCGTCCCAGGCTCCCACTCCTCCCGTGCGCCGAACCACACTCCCGCGACCGTAACACCCAACACGCCCACCACCACCGCCGAGCTCGCCGGCGTACTAGGAAATACGTTCCACGCCCATTCTTGTACCGCCCACAGCAGGTACACCAACACAGGGTGCAACCCCGCGCGCCAGAGGAGGAACGGAGTCGACCAAGCGACATAGGCATAGAACTGGTAGTGAAGGGACCTCGCAAAGAGGAGGCCCACAGCATTGGCAGACAGGATCGTGGTCAGGATATACCTCGGCGTCACATCCCTTGCCGCAGCGCGGTGTTCGGGGCCAGTTAGCGGCGGTTTGCCCGCCAAGAGGACAGGAGAGATTAGCTGAACAAGAGACTTGCGCGCAGGTTTGATCCAGCGGGTGGTAACGAAGATCCCTAAAACGAGAACGTGCAGAGCGAGCAGTGTGAGCGCAAACCCCTTGCTGAGAAAGGTTTCTTCGCCGACGAAGCGCCAGTTGACGGTCCACTTGAAGAAGAATTGCCGAGAGAGCTCGAAGGCGCGGGAGAGGTATTCCGTGGGGTAGTGCGCCAGGAAGGGGATGCCGATGAGGACCTGGACCAGACCCATTGTTGCTGCGAGCTGTAGAGTGGTGACAAAACTGCCGCTGCCGAGGAAGAGGATGATGCCGACGGCTGGTAAGGAGAGTAGTAGTGTCATTTTGACGCCGAGGCCGAGGGTGTAGAGTAATGCGCCGGCTTGCCAGTTGCGCCGCTGGAGGAAGAAGATGGCGAGCCAGAGGAACAGGACGGCGAAGCAGTCGTTGAAGCAGCGCAGGACGAAGATACTGTGTAGTCGTTTCGAGAGGATCAGGAGCGGGAAGAGGTATGGTGGTGCCTGTTTTTTTATTTTACTCTGTCAGCTTCTCGTCCATCCAGCATTGTCGTAAAATCACTTGTAGAAGTTACCTTGGCCTGCCAGTAACACCCCATAACGACCGCCAGCGTCACCATATAAAGACCCGCAAACAACTGCTGCGCAAGCAAGATATTCCTCCCCTCATCCGTCAAGTGGTATAGTCCGGTGTAGATGTAGACGTGCGCAGCCGGGTAGACGAGCGGACCAGTGCCACCGCGGATCTTGGTGTAGTCGCGCTCGCCCGAGAGGATCTGGGAGACTTGCTCCATGTAGGCCGTCCAGTCTATTTCGGTGTCTGTAAGGTAGTTTGCGATCGTGAGTATACGGGTAACCATACTCCAGTCCGCGGCGCTGGTTACGTACAAGGCACTTTCCAGATGATCAGCCCGCAGAGGAGCGCATCGGCCAGGAAGAGGGCGGGCGGGATGAGCTTGGATAGGACATGGCGCCCGTTTGCGACGTCTATCGCGAACTGGATGGCTTGTTGGTGAAGAGGTGGTTTTGGTTCTGGCTTCCTTGCTGGATCGGCCATCTTGTTGAGGGGTCGCCCGGTGAAGATGCGCCTTTGGTGGAAAGGAAGCTGTCGGGTTGCGAAAGAGGACGCGCTGCGATGACTTCCATCCAATTTCATGTGCTAACAGTCGTCATTAGACAGGGGCAGCAGTTCACTAATTATACAATTACAGGGGGGTTAGTGGAGCCGCTGGGACAGCCCAAGTTGGAGGGTTGACTAACTTGACTGTGTAGGAAGTTTACTTCCATGTTTCGTGATTCGTCACTTACAACCCTGATGAGTTACTACAAAAACCTAAAGAAAGGGTAGGCGAGAAGAGCAACAGCATGAACTTGATATCCAAAGGTGTATATCTAAAGGTCAATCAATATCTGATAAAGAGTCATCGAAAGATGTCACATCGAAAGATATCAAAACCAAAAACCCATACCCAAGAATAGGAAGAGAACGAACAATCTAGTACCGGTATTCATCGTCATCCATCATACCACCCTCCTCGCCAGCGTCAGATCCATTCCCGGAGTCATCCTCACCAGAATCCCTTTGTATGCTTTGAGACGCATCGTCGTCTGACAGTCGCATGTGTGCTGTTCCGTGGACGATGGCATATTCGTCGTCCTCTCCGTCGTGGTCATTTCCTGCCACGCCGTTCTCGTCCCGACCACCCTCATCATTGGCCTCATCCTCGACATCCGGGTTATTGTCACCATCCCTGTCTTGGGCTCCGTCATCACCCGCCTCAGCCTGTCCATCTCCGCCATTTGCATGATCCCTGGTGCCCGGGTCCCTGTCAGTATTCTCATCATGGATGTCATCGCTACTTGCTCCGACGTCCTGATTAACACTTCTCTCGGCGAAGAAGTCGGTAGTTATGTACTTCTTCGATGAGCATGGCTTGTCCCCATCTGCATCGTCGACGGTTATCGCATCAAGGGTCTCAGATGCCGCCTTCTGCTGTTCAACAACCTCTTCTCGCAAACTGGTGTAGTCAAGGCTGTTGAGAACCTCCTGGATAGGTGCTTCACTTTCGGCGTCCAAGGCTCTCTGGATACCAAGCAACAGTAGCGAGATCCAATCTCCCAATATCTTGATACACTCGTCATTTTTCCTGATACTGGCAAACTGTAATGCGTTTAGACCGCATTTGTTGACGTGCATAACATTGGCCTTCCGCTTCAACAGTTCCTTGATCAGCTCACTGTCGCCGACCAATGTTGCTGTTATAAGCGCGGTATCACCGTCGTCGTCGACGTAGTTGACATCAGCCCCGGCCACGATCAACTCTATGACTGATGCGACAGGGAGAGAAGCGGAGGCAAGTATCAGAGGCGACGCGCGGGAGTACGCCTCTCCGGCTGTGACATTGACATCGGCTCCTGCCTGGATAAGTCTCGTAAGAATATTGCCATGTGCGAAGCAAGCGGCCGCAATGATGGGATGTCGGATTTGGCCACCCCCTGCATTGGGTTTGGCGCCATGACTGAGCAATAGCTCGACAATCTCGTCGTATCCGCCTTCGCAGGCTGCTTGTAGTGCCGTGCATGGCGGGAACTGAGGCTTGTCTATCACACGATTGGCATCTGCACGCTCGTCCAGCAGCCGGCGCACAACATCTATGTGACCTCGACCCGCGGCAATCTGGAGGGCCCAGCCTGTGGATGCGTCTATCTCCGCCCTATGTTCAATGAGCATGTCGACAATCGCTTTAGTACCATCGTGTGCAGCCGCTGTTAGGGCGTTCCCGAATCTGCGTGTGTCAGCGTGTGTCAGCGATTCATATCCTTTGGTTCTCTCCTTTGGGACACTTACTCTTCCCCAGTAGCATTAGCATCTGCCTCAAACTTGGTGAGCAACATGCGTACTGCATTTTCCTTCTCTTTATCTGTTGCGATGTATAAGGCCTCATCCACCTTTTCCTTGGAGAGACTGTCCCGCACGTTGTCCCAGATAGCTTCCAGAATATCCAAGTTCTCGTCCACATCCTTGACAAGCGCAACGAGAGCTTCGTCAAAGTTTGCTCTTTCACGACTTATCTCATGCTCCACAAGGAACTTGACACTCTTCCATACCTTGCACTCAACCGCGACACCGAGGTCCGGTTCAAAGTCGTGGTCCTGAGCAATGAAATCGGGTAGCATGATCAACTTCTCCATAATGCCCGTTTTCCCCGCAACGCTGGCGATCCGGAACGCTTGCTCGTAATCCGGAGTAGAGAGATCCTCATGGTACCGCTCCAGCAAAAAGTTGAGCATTCCCAGATCGGAGCAAAGCGCGGCAAAGCTCAAGGGAGCTAAACTCTGCTGTGCCTCCTCAGACATTCTTGAGACACTCAGGCTTGCGTTCTTGTCAACAAGAAGTTGCACGGCCTTCCTATCGCCCGAAGCAATGGCGCAGTTGATGACAGGGCCCCAATCATCGCAAACAGCGTCAACGTTCGCATTGCGAGCAAGAAGATGTTCCATGGTCTCCACTTGCCCTGCTCCCGCTGCCATAGCCAGGGGCGTATCATTGCGCTCTTTGATTCCATCGTCAACAAACGCACCTCTATTCAGAAGCTCCTCGACGATCTTGGTATGGCCCCAAAAGGCGGCAAGGTGGAGCTGTAAATATTCCCTTGTTTAGTGTCCGTCATTCACAGGTATAGCAGCGCTATAAATTGGGTTGTCGAAGAAACAAAGCTTACCGGCGTGTTAAACATAGAATCGCGTACGTCTTTCTCCTCCGCGTGCCCCCTGTCCATCAATGACGCCACAAGTTCGGCGTAACCAAGGGACGCTGCCGCGTGCAAACCTGTGAAGTTCTCGGACGTGAGCAAACCCAAATTCGGGTCTTTTCCGAAGGCCACATACGCCCAGAGCCACTTTTTACGGATGAGAGAGTCGCGTGCCCAGAAATCATCTTCCCTACTCATTCTCTCAGCGAATCCTTTCGTCGCCAAGCTAGCGTGGAAGAGCCAGTGTTTAATCGGATATTCGAGAAGTTTTGGAAGGTCGAGGTTGTAAGGGTTGGTCTCCTTCGGGGGCGGTGCCTCAGTGGACAAGCCATCTTGGCCATTATGGCTGCCATTCCCGCCATCAATTTCGTCGCTATCGCTGTGATCCGGTGTCAAGATGTCACCTTCATGAGTGTCTTCGTGCTCTATGGGCGCAGCGACTGGTCCGTGTCTGCCCGACGATGAATCTCCAGTGGTTATTTCCGGAGTGCTCCCTTGACGGGCATCCGTTTCTTCCTTCTGGGATTTGAAAGTTTCGACGAGATGGACATAACATCTCCAGGCCAAAACGCCATGTTGCCACTTCAACTCGTGATCCCCGAATTGAAGCAATGCCATACGCCTATCCATTAGGTGCTCCTTCACTTGATTCTCAAGGACAAATATAACCTTTCCGTCCTCAATCTTTAGCAGGAGGTTACACTTATGGAGCAAGTTCTTCACGTCATCGATGGTAAACCCGGTAAGAATAGCCAACTCTTCCAGAGTGACAGGCTCCTTAACCAAGACGAGAACGCGGAGCATCTCCTTCACATCATCGGTGTCGTCGTCACTGGGGTTAAGAATGCTTGACCAAATCGAGTCAAGAAGCTTGTTTAGGTCTTCCGGAATTTTCTCCAGTTCGCGCCTGATCATCGTATCCTTCGTGTTTGGCGGAATCTGGGCCAATCGAAGACATGTGATATCGATCCAAACAGTGTCCTGTGCGCGTGTTTCTATCAGGGAACTAGCGAAGTATGCGAATGCCTTGTTGTACTTTTTCTGATCCGACAGGATGTTGACCTGTTGGTCGGCATGCTGGCGGAGTTGCTTGCCGACTTGACTCTCATACTTGTTGTCGTTGAGGTTCATCTCGCGTGTCTGCGAGCCACGCAGTGTCTCTTGAAGACTGTAGCTGTCTCTACTCGTAAAAAGCCATCGAACCTTGCTGCGTCTCTGTTCAACCTCGGCATTGTCCGGCGGGGAGATTTCGTCTTGTAGCCGGTCTAGGAGCTTCTTCGTACTATCTGACTTCTCTGGGAGATCATGCATGTCATGCACGATAAGGAACACCTTGTCCACCAAGGCATCCGAGAGTATGTTCACCAGGCTGTACCAGAGATTTTCAACAGTTAGGCTGGTGTTGGTCTTGTTTTTTGCGAACTGTTTTGCATGTGTGTAAAGCGTTTCTTGCTGCTCGATGAGCTGATATAGCAAAGATTTGAGTAACTCCTCGGCGCTCAGTGTCTCATGAGACGAGCCACAGAGGAAGAAGGCGCATAGTGGCTGGCTGTGGCCTTTCTCGCATCCCGTTGCGGAATCCTTGGTGATCTGGTCGATGACGGAGACAACGGCTGATGACTTCGCCCTTCCTTCGGTACCTCTGATCCAGAGACATCTCGTTTGACGGCTATTGGGTTGAACATTCAGCCAATCAGCACACTCCTCCTCATCCAGAATCCAGGATGGATCACGCAGTCGAACCTCCTTTCGTAAGTCTTGGTACATCTTGTCTGGATCATAAGGCCCTCTTAGTGCCTTCAAGACCTGCTTGACCTCGTCGCGATTGTAATCCCTCACAGAATGAAAACGGGACTTGGCGACACGAGGGGCATCTTGGACAATAGGAGCAATTTTTCCGCGGACCAGCAGATATTCCGGGTCTTTAGGCCCAGCGAAGGTGACCATGTTGGAGTGGTTTTTCGATAACCCGATAGAATGATAACCGTCGAGTCTTGCACTAGTGTCCTGCACCATTCTGGTCTCCAATGACTGTAGAAAGGAGAGTTAGCATGAATGTGACTTCAAATATGTAAGGTGAGCTAGGAATGATGATGTAACATACGTTGCGAGGGAACCAAGGCAGCGAGAACATTTTCGTGGCCACTTTAGAGATATCCATGTAGTGCTTCTCGAAGAAGCAGAACATGTTCATTGGTGCTCCTACGTTAGGATCTTTTGCCAAAATAAGGAGCTGATTCTTCAGTTCCTTGAGCTCTGCACTGTCGGGCTTCATCAGCTCGAGCAGCGAAGAATGCGCTGTGCTGTCCAACAAGTTACTACCAATGGTGTCAAAGAGGTAAGCAGCAACAGCAGCTGGTGTGCCTTCAAATGGAGTCCCAAAGAAGACTGCACCAGTGATCGCCTCGAACATAGTAGGGAAGGTAAGCCGCTCTGAATGCGCAATGCATATGGCCTGGAAAGAACTCATGGATAAGTCAGTCTACTGTAAAGTGAGGGTCTGGTCCGTACGAGCACGTCTGTCTTCTACCTTTGCAATGACCAAGCCGCCCATGCTGTGGCCGATGAAAACAATGGGACGACGTTGGGCTCCCTGAGCATCCATTAGTCATGACTTAGCCCGTTTCTAACAGCATGCTGTATGGCACATACCTTGGCTTCTCTGTTGCTTCGTAATCCCTCCAAAAGAACATAGGCAAGATCGTAGAGATCGGCCTTGACTCTAAGTCTACCTTGCCAGGCAGTCTCGCTGAGGTATAGGAGAACTCGGGCACTGATCCTCCCATTCTCAGTGTTGGTGTGCTGAAATTGACTCTTCAGTCCATGCTCATCTGTGAGCCAGTCGAACGAAGTGGCATCCGAGACCCAGCAATTGCGTGGATCGGCTCCCAGTCCGGGAACGGCCACAATGCTACAGTATGACAAATTTTAGTAATGTGTGCGTTTCCAGAAGGGGCAGGGAGAGATACTGACTCGACATCGGGGCTTTCGGCACTCCAGAGTTCCTCTATGCCATGCTGGATGTCGTTGTACGTTTTCTTCGGTTTAGATGCCATTTGGGATGAATGGCACTGAGTGCTGAACGACGCAAAGTTGTGAAATGATAGTGCTAGGACGGGGTGATGAGACAAGATGGGTGATGCAGAAAACACAACAGAGAAGAAGACAGACAGAAATGTGTTCCTTATATCTCGGTTTAATCGTCGCCATGATGCTTGTCATCCACCAAATACTACCTTGATCAGGCTCGACCATAAGGCTCTACAACAAGGCTCGATGGTGCTATTTCCGGTGGATCTAGTCGCTCGAGCTGAAACTGCATGTTGCTGACTGCATGTTGCTGACTGCAGCGTTGGTGCGGACGATCCAAAAATTATTGGACAATAAGTTTGAAGTCTCGATGCGACTAAACATCCGCGAGGCTAGACTAGGTGATTTGTATTTGATGGTGTCGACGGGATTTTGAGGAGGTTACCGTTTTTGGGAACCACCCCGCCCTTGATGAAACCCATCTATTCCTCGGTCGTCAGAATCACCGGAGAAACCTCACTCGAGCCTGTCGATGAGGGTGACGGCTCTTCGGCAAATGATCATGATGTCTTTCACCGGTCTTACGTGATACCGTTCCTGAAAGGAAGAATACTTCGTCGTCCACGGTATCCTGACCTTGTTGGAGCCCCGAAGTGAGAGGACAAGCCTTGAAGGACGACACGGAAGCGAAGACAGTCCAAGAGTTGACGAGATGCTGGACCAGAACCAGTGAGTCCAATGAGAGAGATGGAGCCGAGATCCTTGCGCGGAGGTCGGCCACGAGACCCAAGGGGGTTTCTGGTTGGGAAGGAGTGTCCGTGAGCCTGTGTCTGTGGAGGCCTGCAGCGAGGAGTGGAATGGAACTTTGATAAGGCTGTAGGCAACAGCGATCCAAAAATGGCGGTCACTCCATGTAAGCCGCTCAACCGGAAGTATCATAGAGACCTCCAAGAGGTGTGCAGTCAAGCTGATATCGCAAAGACTCGGGAAGTTCAAAATCCAAAGCTTCAAGAGATTCCAGGGTTGCGTTCGAAGGGTGAGTTCATAAGACAATTGGGAGCAGGCATTGATCGGCGTGAACGACGGATAGTGCAGAAACGGCACCTTAATAAAGGGAAAAGAATTCACCGAAAAGAACATGGAGTCTCGTGGGGGAAAGGGGAGTCGAATTGGGGAAATGCTGGTTCAAATGTTCGCTCGTGAGGAAAGAGCGTTTGCCATCTTCGAGATGCGACAAATGCAGCAGCTGCCACTGTGCCAGCGGATGAAGATACGTACAGGTATCTTACTGTGGTTCCGAGCAAAAGGAAAACCCCCCTGTCAGGTACCTGGCACGAACCACCATAGAACATACGTCTTACTCTCTCTATTTTCATCCAAAGACGTATTTTGTATATTAGAAACGGCGTTACGTCTAATCTATATGAGCAAATGGAAGTTTGTTTATTAATTCTGTCCTCCAGGATAAAATATTTCGTTAGTTTGAAAAGGCATTCTTGGATATTCGTAATATTATATCCTATTCCAATTCTCGGAACGACCTGGTTGTGTAAGATTCGATACTTACCCCGCCTATTAAACTTACCCATCATACCAAGTACATTGCACCACTGCATGCAACTGTCATCTCACATCTGCAAAACAGATGACTTGACATGATGCAACAGTGGCCTTTATTAATCGGACCCAGATAATGAGAATCTTAATGGGCAGCCTGAGTTTTGAACCGCAGAGTCGATGAAGAGCAAGTGGTTTGTAGTGTAGGAAGGAACGAGGGAACCAAGAGCCCATTGGATCCGTTCAGGGGTACTACGAAAGCGGAGGGTGTGCCGGTCCGGAAACAGCTGTAACGGGAACGATAAGATACCGATTCAGCTGGAATATGGAAATTTACCCGCAGCCGAAAGTGCAAATAGCGGTGATGCATCTTGTCACATACGAACCCAAGCGCGTTGCCTTTCCTTCTTGTAGACGCGCACGCACGCTTCGTGACCACAAAAAGCGTCCGCGTTCAGGGCTCCAAGAGCACTGTCTAAACACGCATTTCGTTGTCATTCAGAATCGAATTGTTCATCATATTGTCCATCACACACGATGCCTAGAGGACAGCCCAAGACGGCGGCCATGGGCCAGCACCAGCATCAGCTGCAGATGACTCCTCAGCCGGCCCAGCCTCAAATGCAACAGCAAATGCAGCAACAGCAGCAACAATTACACCAGTTTCAAAACTTCCAACAGCAAAACCAGCCCCAAGCTCAGGCTGGTTCAGCTATCCATCAACACCAGCAGACTCAATACACTCAGCAGCAACTCCAACCCATTCAGAACCAAAATGCTACTGGCACTCAGCAAGGCCAACAGCAGCAACCACAGTCCCAGCAGCAACCTCATGGTCAGCAAGCCCAGCAGGGCCAAGGGCAGCCGGGCCCGTCCGGCCAGCAACAACAGGGACAGCCGGCCCGACCCAACTTCCAGATGGCCCTCCTGCCCCCTCCCCAAGACCGGTTGTATCCCACCTTCGAAGCGCTCCAGACGGACCTCAAGGTCTTCACGCGGTCGCAAGGCTACGCCTGCGTGATCGTCTCCTCTCTCAACCGGGATCCCGATGGCCACTACCGGCGGTACAACCTATGCTGTTCCAAGGGCGGCAAGACGTACACCTCTCACAGCCGGGGGATCCGACAATCGCGGTCGACCAAGACGGGATGCCCGATGAAGATGAAAGCCGTCCAGGAGAAAGCGTGGCCGTACGACGACAAGTGGCGCGTAGTCGTCCAGTGCGCCGAGCACAACCACGAACCTTTCACGGGCGAGCAACCGGGCGTCAACGTGCCCGCTCAGTTCCGCAAGATCGAGCAGGACGGCGCCCGCTGGCTTAAGATCATGCACCGCGACGCCCAGTGCACGCTGAGGCAGCTGACGATTGGGATTCGCATCTCGTTCGGGGACAAGTATCAGTATGTCAAGAAGAGCGATGTGCGCAACATGTTGGCCAAGATCAAGAGGGAGGATGAGAGGAAGGCGGCTGCTGAGGCGGCCGCTCAGGGTCTCCCGACGAACTTGCCGTATACGCTCATCCCGCCTGAGCACCAGCCGCCGCCGCTTCAGCCGACGAATGTGGAAATGATGCCTCCGTTGCCGTCGGATTTACAGGTGCCGGATCCGGACTTGGAGTCGGACGATGAGGATGAAGAGCCTTAGTAGGTATGCCGAGGTCTGATTCGGAGAACTGGATGAGTGGGCTTCGGGTTGGTGTTGAGGAAGCCAAGGCAGAGCCACAGGAGTTTGCAGTTCGGAGAGATTTGCGGTGTTCATGGCGTGTTGATTAAGACTGAGCAGAAGCATGAACTGCAACCTTTAATGCTGGCTGCTGAGACGTGTTCAGTTCTGACTAATGGTACATGACCCATATGTATGCGCGCGTTTGATTTACCTGTTTTTATATCGTCCGTTGACCCTGCACCAGGGTCGACTGGTACTATAATCAGGGTTTATTTGTCTTGTTCAATACCCGTTACGATGGCATTGAGGTTGCGGATGATGTTTCACAGTTGAGGTGGGTAATAAAACCTCAAAGACTATCTATGCAGTGGGAGACTAGTTTCGATACAATTTCAAGTAAAGGGGGGGAAAGGGAAAAGAAACGGATGATCAGAAAAGAAAAGAGGTCAAAGGAGATTCAGATCTGTCTCATGTTAAGTCGGTATAGACTGTTACACGGCGATCTCTAGATTCTTCTGTCAGCACTCTTTGTTTTTAACCTAGGTAATAGAGCCATGGCTTCAACAAATATCTCGTCACATTCATAACGTGTAACTAACGGCGGAAGCTCCTCAGGGTTGCAACTCAAACCATCTCCCGGGTGCCGTTCCGAACCCCCTTTTAACTGTGCTTTTATATCACACCAAACATGCCATCAACAACACCACATCCTTCCACTCTCTACCAACCCCTTCCAGCCATTCTCTCCTCCGGCTTCATACCCGCATTGCTAATACCCTTCATAGCCTCGCCGTGCTCAATGCACGCCTCCACCAACGCACCATAATCATTCCAGTGAGCCACAGCCTTAACAATCGCCCTCGCCCTCTGCAACGCATGCTCAGGCGTCTTCGCATCCTTAAAGATACCACTACCCACAAACACACCATCGCACCCAAATTCCATCATGAGCGCCGCGTCCGCCGGCGTCGCCACGCCGCCCGCCGCAAAGTTGACCACCGGCAGCCTTCCGAGCTCAGCCGTCTTCTTAAGCAGCTCAACATCGGCCCCAATCTCCCTCGCCATCTTCGCCACCGCCAGCTCCCCTCCGCTCGCCAGCGCGGCTTTAGCCTGGGCAATCTCCGCGTTCACCGTCCTAATATGCTTAACCGCCTCAACGACATCTCCCGTGCCCGCCTCTCCCTTGGTCCTAATCATCGCCGCGCCCTCCTTGATCCTCCTGAGCGCTTCGCCCAGGTTCCTGCATCCGCACACAAACGGAATCTTGAACCCGTCGTCCTTCTGCACATGGAACTGATCGTCAGCGGGCGTCAAAACTTCGCTCTCATCGATGTAGTCGACGCCCAGCTGCTCCAGGATGCGGCACTCGACCACGTGGCCGATGCGCGCTTTCGCCATGACGGGGATGGTGACCGCTGCTTGGATCTCCTTGATCATGGACGGGTTGGACATGCGGGCTACGCCGCCGGCGGCACGGATGTCGGAGGGGATGCGCTCGAGAGCCATGACGGCGCAGGCGCCGGCTTCTTCGGCGATGCGAGCCTCGGTGGGGTTGGTGACGTCCATGATTACGCCGCCTTTGAGCATCTGGGCGAGACCGGCTTTGATGAGGAAGTCATCGGTGGTGTTGGGGCCGTTGGTGGATGTGGAGGCCATTTTGAGTGTGGTGTTTGTTTGTTTGTGAGGTGTGCAATGCTCGTAGGGTGATGGGTTTCAGAAGGTATGTGACGCCCGTAAGGTGATGGAGGTCAGAAGGTAAGTGTGAGAAAATTGGTGATGAACTCGATCAGGATCACGACCAAGGCTTTGTTTCTTGATGTTTTGTTTCTATCATAGCAACTGGTCACGGGCACAGGTCGTGGAAATAGACTTTTTGAAGCGCAATGACATTACGTTGATGACTCAGATATTGGACGGGAGATATGGAGGGGCTCGAGGGGAAAACGGAAGGTACGTACAATCCCGTGCAAAATGGGACTCTGGGTGTGCGCCTATATCGGACGATCTGGACCCTCAAGACCCTCGCAGTTTCCTCGCCCAGGACGACATCTTACATTATTTCCCCACGGGCATTGCAGTAGTGTGGGCGACAACTGCAACCTCTTGGACTGGACAGGTACCGTACGAAAGGAAGTAGCGTTGCAGTACGAAACAAAGATGTTGAGATTTGTAAGGTCCGATGAGGAGGAGGTCCGAGAGCCGTTGATCCCGGTGTTGCCCGGGAGTTTTCTTCGCTTCCGATCCATATGGAGTCATGGGCCATGTATTTAGTCATCTATCTCAACACAGTGACTCGGCAACTTTATCTTTCTTTTGTCTTTTGTTTCGGCTGTCACCACCCAGCGTCGATCGTCGAGTTTCATGTTTTTGAGCTTGTTGGAAACCAATCAAAGCGAACCAGATATCCGCTTTGGGTATCTGTCGGCCTCAATATTCTCGTCTGATCCCGAAGTCTGACTGACTGACAATGGGGAAAGCAGACACGCAGAGGACTGGAGGCACGAACGGTTGAGCGTCGGTCGTTCCTGCATCGACAAAAATTGTCTGTAACCCCTCGCTTATTACCTTCAACCTCGGTTCCTCCTTCCTCGATGCTGAATGGATATTTCTCTCAAACTTTGCTTTTTCATCGCTTGGCAAATGCTTGGCAATGGCAACCAAGAAAAAGACCTCGCCTTGGGGGCAAGTGCAACCACAAAGATACCCATACACAGTCTCTGAGACGACTCAGACGAGTCGAAAATGTGGAATCAACACCAATTTGCTCTCTCACACACTGAGTCAGTTCCGGTTTACGGACCCCCTCCTGTGCCGATCAGACTCCTCCAGAAGGCTTCCGGGTCGGGTTCCGAGGTTAAAGCGGGGAGTTCACGGACATTGATCGGGGAGCCGTGTGTGTGTGACTCGCCTCCAACAGACCTTCCATGACAGGATATTCCCGCTCGTCCCGCTTCCCGCTCTAGTACCGCTGATACCAGGCCGCGATCACTGCACAGACCCCCCGAGTGGCAACACCAATCCCATTACCCGACGATACTACCATCGCCGCCTATGTTCGGCTTTGTCAACCGGGGTCCGGGGATCGGTGATATCAACACCCTTCTTTGGCCGTGTTTGCGAGAAATTAGCATCCATTCTTCTGAATTTACACTATCAGTCATTCCCAAGTAACAGCAAGGTTACAGTAGCCAATCCAACAAAGAGTCATCATCGAAGTCCATACAGATCTTGGACTCCAATACAGAAGGAACATACCTGACTGCTGGAGATCCTTATCACTTACAAAGAAATTCCGATATCGCCCGTCTTCTACACTCGTTCACCTGGTGTAGCCAAAAGACCCATCAACATCTCACAGTCATCACTCAACCACCACATCCCACCATATCTCGTCTGATAACCGACCACAGTATTCCTCCCTCCATTGACCCAGAACAGAACATCACTCCAAACCAAACACCACAATACCTTCGACACAGACACAATGACCGTCGACGACGTAACCCCCCAACAAATAACAGTGGGCGTCCTAGCCCTACAAGGCGGCGTGATCGAGCACATCTCCCTCCTCCAAAAAGCAGGTGCCCAACTATCGTCACAACCAACAGACTCCTCAACACCAACACCACAATTCTCCTTCATCCAAGTCCGCACCACCGCCCAGCTCTCGCAATGCGACGCCCTCATTCTCCCGGGAGGAGAAAGCACCACTATGGCGATAGTCGCCCGACGATTGGGGCTGCTTGATCCGCTACGGGAATTTGTCAAGTAAGTTCTCTTGCCCTCTTCCCCTTTCCTTCTTTCCCGCTTTCTTTCCCCCCTTCCCTTTCCCTCTTTTTTCCCTCTTTTTCCCTTTTTGCTCCCCTGCACCCCTCCCTCCTCCCCTCCCCTCCTCCTGATCCTCATCCCCCATCCCCATCCTAGGAAAGACAAACAAAACCACTAACCCCTCCCACCACCACAGAGTCCAACGCAAACCAACATGGGGCACCTGCGCCGGCCTAGTCATGCTCGCCTCCGCCGCCTCAGCGACCAAACAAGGCGGACAAGAACTCATCGGCGGGCTGGACGTCAAGGTGCTGAGGAACCGGTACGGCACGCAGATTCAGAGTTTTGTAGGGGATTTGAGGTTGCCTTTCCTGGAAGAAGAGAAGCCGTTCAGGGGCGTGTTTATTCGGGCGCCGGTTGTGGAGGAGATTATCACTTCCAGCTCTTCTGCCTCTGGTACTACTGAGGATGGGGGAGAGGAGGGACAAGGGGGAGACGAGATTGCCAAGTTGAAGGAAAAGCAGAGGGCAGAAAAGGTTGAGGTTTTGGGGACTTACCCGAAGCCACAAGGGACGGGAGAAGGAGAAGATATCGTTGCTGTGCGGCAGGGGAACGTTTTCGGAACGAGTTTCCACCCGGAACTTACCGATGATGTCAGGATACATGTTTGGTGGTTGAAGCAAGTTGTTGAGGGGCTGAGGTCAGGGGGGAGGGTTGTTCAAACTCAGTCGTAAAGGGGTCGGACTTTCGACGTGGCTGAGCTGGGTGCAGAAGGTTGAGATGACATCCCGTCGCAAGTTTGAAGGTCACGGTTGGAAAGTTGAACTGCTCTGCAATGGTCTGTGTAGAGCCGAAAGGAACTGACCATGAGAATCTGCATCATGATATCAACATAACAACATTAAATCAAGAACGCAGAGTTAATGAAGGGGAAGGTAGAACTCGGACTTGCCTGCCGCACCGCTTCATATGTCTCCGCGCACATCATTTTGACTACAGCGACGCACCATCTTTCGATCGCTGACAGTTCACACAATGGTGTAAAGTAAATGCAGTTCTGACATTGCAACCATTATGTTTTAATATGAGACAACACACTCTCTATCAAACGAAACTCTCTCGAACCAACGACACACAAATTGATCTCCAAAGTCTCATCATCCAAAAGAAATACACTACGACTTCAGCACCATTTGCCAGGAAAACACATCACCCAGAAGCATTTCCACCGAACCCAAGAAAGCGAGCAAGCCTCGAAGCTTGCAGCCGAATTGTAACGGTGGGATCCCAGTGAGAGTCCACCTCCATCGCCGTCGGGCCCCCCTCCCCTCTGAGCCTTCCCTCATGCGAGACATGGACAACCTCGTGATGCAGCACCGGGCTTCCTTCACTCCCGAGTCTCCCTTCATTCGGGACATGGATAACTTCGTGCGGATAGCCGCGAGTCACAGGGCCATGCCCGGACATCGAGGCCAGGGGTGCGAATCGGTTGGACATGGTCATCAGCCTGCTTTCGTCCTTCTTTCGGCGTGCTGTCAACTTCTTGCTTGTCCCCTTCCAGTGTGATCCAGCCGACACATTGTATGACCGCTCCCGAAACGAACCCTCGGCAGCTTTCTCGTTGACCGTGACGATTCTCCGAAGGTCTTCGCCAAAGTGTGGCAGGCCGTACAAGCTGTCGACGAGCTGCCGAACACCTTGGTCGTCAACTACGCGGTCCGAATCGCCCCTGTCCATGGCTTCGGTGAGAACTTTGACTTTCTGAACGTGTTCTGCCTTGTACTTTTCGAGCATCTCCAGAGTGTCCTTCTTGCCTCCGCTCTTGATCTTGAGACGCTCCTGGTTGATCAGATGGTCGACATACTCGATGGTGGCATCGTTGTAGGGTTCAATGGCGTGGCGCTTGAGAAAGAATCCGAACTGGATGGCTGCCTCTTGGACTTGAGCATACTCGAGCTTGAACTCTGCCACTGCCTCCTTGCGCATGTCGATGGCCTTTTGCTGAAGCTCAAGTCTCGATGCCCACTTGATCAGATCCTGCGCGATGTTTTTGTCCTCATACTTGTAAGTCATTGATCGATAGTCGTAGTAAATGTGCATGTGATCCATGTAGTTGTGACTGCACATCCTGCAAAAATCATTCTGTATGGCCCAGCACTTCCTGAGCGCAGGATCACCCTTCGTATTTCTCTTGACGCTGTTTCCAAGACCACAAGGCTTGTGGCACATTTGCTTATAGACAACCACTGTCTCATCACGTCCTTGGAAGTCGCTCCGCACCTCAACGCAGTCGTGATGGGTACAAATTGTACGAGGCTCATCCACCTCATACGACTCGACGCTCTCCCGTTGAACATAGAGACTTTTCTCGAGTTCATCTCTGGAAAGCTTCGCCGACTGGAGTTGTTTGATTTGATCATTGTTGACCGCAATGCTACTTGCAATCTTTTGGGCAATAAGCGCCATTGGCTCTGTCAACTTGATGATCAAGTCACGGGTCTCATTGAGATTGATGGTGCTGCGGACGTTGTGAGGCGCAAGTTCCCCGACGTACTTGACAAGTCGCTTACACTCGGCGACGGAGTATTCCCAGCTTCGCATGTTGTCTTCGAGGAGGCCCATGTCAATGCCTTTCTTCTGAGCAGCGAGGTAGCGAAAACTCTCCGAGTCGAAGCAGTACACGTTGTGTTCATACAGGCCTAGCTGGACCGTGGTGTAGTTGCTCAGAAGGGCCTCCAGAGGCTTGAAGGTGTCGCCTGGCTTGTAGTTCGAGCCACGGGTGTTGGTGAATCCGAAGACAATGTTGGTGGCTGCGTTACGATGCAGCTGGGTTAAGAGTTGCTTGATGCAGAATCGGAACATAACCGTTAGTCGCGAGGCATTTGGCTTGAGAAGAATCAAGATTCCGTGAAGTTTCTTGTATGTGCGAAGGACATGAAGAATGTCAGCCATGTTCTTGTTGTCCTGTTCCAAGCCTCTGGTATCGCCGATGCCAGGCGTGTCAATGAGTCGAACTCTTGTGTCGTCAATATCAACAGTGTACACCGCAGTTGACTGGGTGGCTGACTGCCCGCGAGCTCCGTCATGCTCACTTTTGCTTGACCCAATCTTTATATCCTTCTGAACAAACTTGCCTCTTCCGTCTGAGTCGTCTTTAAGCTGGGTACTGAAGGAGCAGGGTATCACCCACTTCAAGTCATCCGCCTGCAGAGCATCCTCAAGAGTGTCGTAGCTCAGGTAATTGACAAAGGCGTTGATCCATGTCGACTTTCCCACGCCCGTCTCCCCCAGAATCAGTATGTTCAATTCATCGAAGGGCTTTAGGTTGCTGAGAAGCTGAGAGAGCACAGGACGCTCATACCGTGTCCATCCTGGCCCATGTCTGTGATCTTGACACTTGAAGTCCCAATGGTCGAAAGGAGTAGCTCCGCAGTCACAGTAAAGGCGGTCATCAACATGGCCGTACTCGACAAGTGAACGGCACAAAGCGCAAATCCACTGGCAATGCAAGGTCTGGTCACAACCTTGGCGGGGACAGGGGACCTTGACAGGACGTCGTTGAACTGGCTTGGTGTTGATGGAGCTGTCCAGCCACTCTTGGTCATATTGCATGATACAGTTGGATGCCAGGATCTTGCGATGTTCCAGTAGATCCTCGATGAAAACACGGCCGCTCCGATATTGGCAGATGTAGACCTTGTCCAAAAGGTGCCCGACAGCATCGGCGTCGACAGCAATCAGTATTGTCCGGTTGCCTTTATTGGCAGAGAGTTCCTTGAAGAGGTGGATTGTCTCTTCCCACTCGGGTGAATTTCGTAAACTGTTGTTGAAATTGAGAACAAACGCGTCGTCATAATTCCCGCGTGAGAGAATCGTGGTCGGAGAAGTTGAGCCGTAGCCAATGTAGGTCGCTCCCAGACTGCTCATCTGGTCCTTGAAATCAAGTGTGCCACGGTGGTTTGCCATGGAGCGGAGTTTCTCAGGTGACAACTCACTGCCCTCGGCCCCTACAAGCAAATTGTGCAGCCTGTCTTCGTTTGCTTTGCCATAACGGACATCTTTGAGGGCTTCTGCAAAGCTTGCTTTGAAGGCAAACTCATCAGTCTTGACAGGGCGGAGCTTACGCACAATAAGACGCAGGTGATCGGGCGGAATAGCCGTGGGACAATCCTTGCATCGGGCAACGTAGTTGTTGAACTTCTGTTGTGCATCTGCCCAGTCGTCAAGGAACTGAATGAAGTACATCAGGTAATCAATGTTGGGTTGGTGAATGACAGGCTGATGTTGGATGTCGATGAGGCGAAGCATAGAGAGCAGCGACACGGGCATAAGAGTGTACTGGATAGGCTTTCCCTTGGCATCATTGGTAGCGTAGAGGCGGCTGCGAAGGTCATGGATGAAGGCAGTCGAAGATGGGGCAGCCGGCGGCCGTGGATCACCTGTGAGACCATTGTCCAGAACTGACAAAGTGCTGTCATGAAAGATGCCGTTACCGTCGTCATACCGATGAACTATTTCCTTCGATGGGCCGTATTGGACTAGCTCCGTTGAAGAAAACTCGATGGCATGACTAGCTTCGAGGGCAGCCTGTAGCAGACTCTCAAGCTCCTTGTCGAGGCATTGGTGGAGACGAGCGAGTTGGGTTGGGTCGTCGGCTTTGGTGCGGGCTGTGACGATAAATTGAGCACCCCAGGTGATGCCGGTGACCACGTGGGTTGCGTTGGCGCTATCGAGAACGTCGGGTATGATGAGGTCCTTCACACCACTGGCAGTGAGATTGAGCTCCTCCTCAACCGTGGTGATTGTATAATGCAAGGAAGAATGGGCAACATCGCCGGGGGTTTTGTGATGGTCGGTCAAGTAGAGGCCACAGCCGTCAATGGGAGAAAGCCCTGCAAGAATGCTGGCTCCGAGTTCGGTTCCAATACCCAGATCAGCAAGCTTCTGGCGGAACGTGGTTGCCTTGCTGAGTTTGGCAGTCGAATTGACCTTTGCCTTAGAGTCAACTGCATTGGCTGGTGTCTCTTTGAAGAGCGAGTGAGGGAGGAAGGTATCGGTGCGGGAGTCGTAGAGTGTTCCCAGGTCAACTTCGAAGCCCAGAGCTGGACGTGTAACCACAGGCGAGGCCATCTTGGCCGTGGTGTAGATGGAAAGAATGATGTGAACGAGATGGAAGTAGTAGGCTTGGTTTCGAGTGGTAGTAGGATGTGATGAATGGTGTCAGTGTGACTGTATCGAGGCACTCCTTTCCTTGGGAGTTGGCACTGCCTTTATAAAAGAGGAAGGTTCAGTCCCTACAGCCAAGCCTTCCGAGAAAGCGACCGAGTTACAACAAGGAGGTATCTCACGTCACTCTCATGCTCGGTAGTCACTTCCCATCGTGGAGAGATGGATACCATGCCATCAACCGTTACTGGTAGGTACCTGATTGTGTCTGCCATCTGACGAGAGAACTGGTATAGGTACAAGTCAATGCAGCGTAGCACACAAGCCAAGTCAAGGCAAGTCGGGGGTCTGACTTGCCTTGCCTTGTCAGGATAACCCCAAACTTGCCTTGCCTCGTTACTTGACTTGCCTTGCCTTGTTGACTTGCATAAATCTTTGCACGTATATTTTCACCCGGGTTACCCCACTAAAACGTATACTCAACGTGCCGGATGGGCGTGTCTAACGAAAAAAGAGGGGGGGTATGCAATATGTAAGTTCGCAAGGCAAGTCAACCCCCTACCTTTCCTTGACTTGCCTATTTTATCCTGACTTGACTTGCCTTGCCAGACCCCCGACTTGACCTGCCTTGAGATGGCTTGCCTTGTGTGCCACGCTGAGTCAATGTACCTCAAGACAGCGATGAGGATGCCGGAGTCGCGTTTCCACCAATTCCGTCATGATTTTGATTCCGTCTTCATGGTAGGTCATCTGGCCATGTCCTCAACGTGTCTTCCTGCAGCAGTCCACGAGATGCCGGCAATGTTCCGCTCGGGGCTGTTTGCCGATAACAATGCAAACGAAACCTGGACAATCACGCCTTGACCACGCCTTCCCACAACGGCTCAATGACTGGAACGCGGCGGCTTCCAAAACGTCTGCAAACACTTCGCATGCGAGAGGCCCAAGTGAGAAGATCAAGGACGTGGAAGAATCCGTCAAGGTTGAATGAGTTCTGGCATCGCAAACAAATATCCATGACGACGGAATGGCTTGCCGAGTCTAGTTGACTATTCAAACGGCCTTTCCAATGGTTTTCCCTGATCGGCCCGAAGCATCCGACTCCGTTTTCACCAACGTCTCCTCCGACTCCAATGCTTCAGGTCCACCATCATCTGCTGAGCCATCCCGAGGCCCTTGTGCCTCCGTCTCCAACCTCTCTATCCCATAGTAGTCTTCAACATCGCTCCATCGACTGCGCAGGCTTTCGCTTCTTTCATGCACATACCGACCACGCTGACCTTCCAAAGTCTCGCTCCTCCCAAATGCATCTTGACCCCACTCGGTATAGTGACTCTCCTCGCTTTCTTGACTTTCGCTCCTCCCGAGTCCGTACCCAACACCGACCTCTTTCTGACTTCCATCTGCCAGGGCTATACTGCCCGAGTCCTCAGCCACGGGCATGGGCCCTGCCATAACGGCTAAAGGCTCATTGTTGCCGTAGGAAGCCTGGCTTTCACTTCCCCGGCTCGACTGGTTGTCCTCGCTCTCCTCACTGCTCTCGCTGATGGTGCTGATGGTACTGAATCGGCTCACAGCAGTCTTCACAGCAGCCTTCGCGGCATCCTTCCCACCTTGCTGATCCGACTGAAGTTTCCCAACATCCAGCGGGACGTCATGCTCATTTTCCAACACTTGCTTCATCTTCTCTTCCACACTTAGGTTTCTCTTATGCCCCTGTGCTCCGTTTCCTTCTTTTCCTGCACCACCAACGCCAAACCCAGTACCACCAGCACCACCCCCAACCCACCGCGCCAATGCCGCTCGATTCCGCTCGAGACGGGCATCCCGCATCCTCATATGCCACAGCACGTAGAGAATAACTGCCATGACGGCTAATACCCCGACCACTGAGACGAGTGCGATGGCGACTTTTGCTTGGGAGGAGAGGTATTCGTTTGAGGAGTGGGGGTAGGAGGTGGTGGCTTGTTGCAAGGAGGTGTCATTGTCGGTGTTGGAGGTGTTGGAGGTCATCGCTGGTTGACTGGTGGTCGTGGAACTGGAGGGGGAGAGAGAGGAATGGGAGGTGGAATTGGGGGATGAAGAGGGGGTAGAAGATGAAGTTGGTGAGGGAGTGGCCAATGGGGATGTAGAAGAAGAGGTAAGTGAAGAGGAGGAGTCCGTGGCGAATGCGATAAACCCAAGAGTGGGATCGGTGGATGAGGTTATGACTGAGAGGAAGGTGGTTGATGGTGCTGGGATTGTGGTTTCGGTTGCTGTCGTGACGGGTGGTGAGGCACTTGGGGAGTTGGAGTTAGAGTCGGGTGTCGACGTGGATGGTGATGGTAACTCCGAAACTTGGGATGAAGACTCGGGGACAGCGAGGATGGCTACTTCGGTTTTTCCAACTGGGGATGGAGTTACTGTAGGTGTTTGTACCGGGTCTTCGCCAGGGACGGGAGCGAAATTTTTGTAAAACGTAGGCTGATTTAGAGCAACGACTGGTGTAGTAGCGATAGGACTGCTTGGTGAATTAGAGGTGAAAACTCCCGTCGTCTCCGTCGCTGGTAAAGCAGCCGGCTCCGGAATCTGAACCGGAGTCTCTGGAGGTGCTGTCTCTGGCTGGGCTGGTTCTGCAACTGGAACTGGAACTGGTTGATTTGACACCAGAAACTGTGGTGATCCTCCCTCAAGCTCTTCGTCATCTACCCCTGTAGATCCCACGGGAAGGCCGGCTTCTGAATCGGGAGGGTTATTTGGTATTGGTGTTTCTACCGCTGTGTTCAGATCGACCTTGGCGGTTGTATCTGGGTTTGAGATGGTGTTCAACGAACTGTAGTCGGTGTGCAGACTCGAGGGCGTGGCCGCTGCAGGACCTCCTCCTTCCGCTTTTGCAGTCAAGGCATTGCCTGCGCTTGGTGTGCCATCATCTCCAGGTTCTGGAAGTTGGGCTGCGGCCAGCGCGGCCTGCAGCATGAATAGACGGATGATCTGCATTCCCTATGCAAATAAATGAGCAAACACAGAGGATAGAGAGTTAATCTTGTCCACAAAGGGACGGAAAGGAAGGTCGGATGGAGGCTGCCAAGTAAGAATTCAAGCCAAGAGAAAACCCACGGATTCAGGGCTTCTAAGGGAGAAAAAAGAAAAAGAAAACACATCATGAAGGCGGCGGGACGGGCGACAACGCCCGAACTACCGGGTGACGGAACCTTGGAGAATTTAGACAAGTGCGTCAAACATCGGACAGGAAACGTCACTGCGAGTCCCCTTGGCGTGCATAGGGAGAAAAGTGTCCGCATGCTGGTGATGCCGGACCCTTCCGGACGACGAGTGTATCACGTCGACTTGGGCCCCTTGGTCATCGTTAACAATGAGGGATTCAGGGGCTTTGTTTTGGTCGTGATACCCAAACGGGGATAGTCCCGGGGTGCTAACAGGAACAAGAGACAAGAGAAAGGGTTAGGGTTGTCTGATGACGTTATTCCCAACTCCAACGTGCAAGGCGGTGAGGGGGTCTTGAGGGGATATCGGACGGCAGAAAGCCGGCTTGGTGGGGCCGATTGGGTGGACTTGGGATGGAATTGGAAGAAAGTGGGATTGACAAGTTGGAATTGGCTCGACTGCTCGCCGACGCTCTCCTCGGCTGCCGGTTCCTCCTCAAGTTGCCGGCAATTCCCCCAAGTCCCAAGTCGCGCGATTGCTGGCACCACTCGACCGCATCCAACCGCCGACGACGTCCACCTTCGACAACAGCTCCGACAGCAACACTCGCTCGTTGCCAACTGACCCAGATCTCTCTCCTTCCGCCCCGTCTGGTCTGGGTTGGGCAACCCATTCTCTCTCGTTAACTCCCTCGATCACACATACACAATGTCTTCCACCACAGCTATCCGGCTAGCTGTGCGCCCTTCCTCTTGGAGGGGCACCGGCGCATTATCGTCCGGTCGTCCTCTCTCCCAATTCGCTCCCGTACCACGAAGACCGATCAACCCCTCGATAAGCGGCATGCGCCAGGGGACCCTCCGCCTCTCCATTCGCGACGGCCGTCTTTTCTTCTCGACCCAACCTCCCAAAGACACTGAGAATAAGGACACCAAGGAGACCGAATCCTCGTCCAATGTCTTCTTTATGCCACCACCTCCCCCGGCCCAGACCGAGGCGCCGCCTTCGCCAGAGTCCGCCAAAGAAGACACCGCCGCCGATGCCACCAAGCCCGAAACAGAAACGCAAGCAGCTTCCGAGTCCGAGTCCACCGCTTCCACCAGCGACAGCGCCAACCAGTCCGAGACTACTACATCCGAAACCGCCACTGAAAACGGCAACAATGACCCAACCCAACCCGAACTCCCCTCCCGCACCGAAGCCCACCGCGCCCGCCTCGCCGCCCGCTTTTCCACCATAATGGACAACTTCCAAACCCGTATCCTAACCGCCACCCAAACCCTCAACGACCTGACGGGCTACTCGGCCATCGAGCAAATCAAGCGCCAAAACGCCGAGCTGGAAGTCGCGCACGGGCAGGCCCAATCCCGCTTGCGCGACGCCCGACACAACTACAAGAGCCTCACCATGCATAGAGCGTCGACGCAGCGCGAGGTTACTACCCTCTTAGCCAGGAAGGATACGTGGAACCCGCTAGACCTGGAACGGTTCACGAGCTTGTACCGCCTCGACCACGAGTTAGAAGCGCAAGTAGCGCAAGCAGCACAGGAGTTGACCGAGGCCGAAACCGAAGAATCGCGACTCTCCGCCGACCTAAACGCCGGCATTCTGAAGCGGTACCACGAGGAACAGATCTGGAGTGATAGAATCAGGCGGCAGTCGACGTGGGGCACGTGGGGACTGATGGGGGTGAACGTTTTGCTTTTCCTTGTGCTGCAATTCGTTGCCGAGCCGTGGCGAAGGAAGAGGTTGATGAAGGGGATTGCGGAGAACGAGAAGGGGGTGATTGACGAGGTCAGACATGAGTTGGGACAAGTAAGGCAGGCGCTGGAGGCGAGTGGATTGAGGGAGATGGCGCATTTGACGAGGTTGATGGAGCAGGAGAGGGAGATTCAGGCGTTGGCTACTACTTCTTCTTCTGGCCCCTCAACTCCTACCACTTCCACCACCGAATGTGAAGCAGCAGGAGAAGGAGAAATGGATCTAGCAGCCGAATTCATGGCCGCCGCCGCTGAGGAGGCCGCTGAAGAAGCAGCACAACAACAACAAACACCAGAAACACAACAACAACAAGTACCAGAAGCAGAACCGCAACAACCACCGCTAACATGGAAGCAAACCGCCCAAAAATGGAAGCAAACGCTCTCGGATCCTCAACAGATCAAGGCCGCTGTCGTGGACCTCTACAGCGACAGGAGGATAGACCTGCAGATGCGGGATGTTTCGCTGTTGGCGCTGGAGAGCGCGGCGACGGGTGCGGCGGTGGTTGCTAGCGTTGCGTTCTTTGTTTTGAGGAGTGGTAGCGGGAAGGCTTGATTTGATCTGTCTTATTTTACTTGCGAATAGATTAGAGCTTTTTTGGGTTTTCGTGTTGTCTTGTGTGTCTTAAAAAGATTTGGGCTGCATTTTGAAGGGAGCAAGGGAGCGGGCGGGCTTTTTACTAGAACGCTGGTTTGCTTCGTTGGTTGGTTGCTGATCGCGGTTGTATGTTGTTGTTGTTGTTGTTGTTGTTGTTGTTGTAAAGTTGTTGCGGCATGATTCATTTTTTATTTCATTTATCTTTACGTTGTTGATGAACGATGATGATGATGTGTATAGACAGACATATATATTTCTTCTTGTATACATACATGACCAACTCATCTTCCTTATATAATCGGCATCTTTAGAAGAGAAGCTAAAAAGAGAAATTGGGGAGGGTTTATAGACTACAAACACAGACAGTCTACTACTCATCTAGTGTACATTAATCATCAACTTCTGACCACGCACCACACGCACCCCTTAATAGCAAACTCTTCCATGATGGTATCTCAAACAAACGCTGACTTCGAGATGTAAGTAAAGACCGGACCAGTGTTTAATCAAAGTGAAAAGCAACTAGGTAAACCTTCTCTTTCGTGCAACCTCAACTCTAAACTTCCAAACCCCGAAACCGAAAGGCTTTCATCATTTCGCTTGTTCTTCTTTCTCTTTCTATAGGATAATAACTAGTGTTCAATAACTATTAGATCTTCTTCCAACCTTCAACCCACAACCACAACCTCGGACCCGCCTTGTGGTTCCAATTCTTCTCCTTTTTATAGCATCATCATCACACTACGTTTCTCGCCGCACACCCAAGTTTGGTACGTATTAATCCTCCAACAATACTATCACACTGCCAATTGACATTGAACAAAAAACAACGCTTATTTACTCAAAGTCGGCCGTGTAGGAGAAGCCTCTGAACTCTTCCTGCATGGCTTGAGAGAGGACTGTAAAAAACGGGTCAGGTTAGTCATGAGAACGCTAGTATTAGGATTGTGATGTGATAAGACATACCTGACTGAACGGGCGTGAGCACCGGAGTGACACTAGTAAATTCGCTATCGAAGTTGCTCGTATCCGTCGCGCTCTTGATCTGAGGCAGGAAGGGCGGCTGCACCCGCTTGTGGTAGATGTCGTCCCAGTTAACGTTCCTGAAGAAGGGCTGGGACATGATCTCCTGAGCGTCGGTCGGGCCGCTACCCAGACGCTGGTCAGGCTCGCGCGTGAGCAGCTTCTGGAGGATCGACACGCTGTCTCTGGGCATGTGGATCGGGTAAAGCGGCTCGTCGGCCAGAATGGCGTCGTAGATTTCGTCCTCGTCTTCACCGCGGAAGGGGGACTGCTGGAGTAGCATCTGGTATATCAGAACGCCAAACGCCCACCAGTCCACCGCCCTGCCGTACTTCTTGTCCAGGAGAATCTCGGGCGCCATAAATTCGGGAGTACCGCAGAAGGTGCTGGTGGTCGAGCCGTACCACATGTCCTCCTTGCACAGACCATAGTCGGCAATCTTGATGTGTCCGTCAAGAGTCAAGAGAATGTTATCAAGCTTCAGATCACGGTAGATGACACCGTTCTCGTGGAAGTACTTGAGTGCCAAGCAGACCTCAGCAGCGTAGAACCTGAACGGGTTAGTTATTGCTTCAATTTCAGAAGATACGGAGAGCAACTTACTGAGCACGTTTGGTGCCAAACATTCCACGCTGAATGTGCAACATCAAATCACCACCGCTAATATACTCCATGACGAAGTAGACTCTGGTCTCTGTCTGGAAGCAGGCATGGAGGTTCGTGAGGAAGGGGTGACGCTCGCGGTTGGCAATCAAGAAGACGCGCTTCTCCGACCTGATGCTTTCCACTTCGTCGTTCTCAATAATGAACTCCTTCTTCAAGACCTTGATGGCATACAACTTCCGGCTCTTCTTGGTCTCAGCAAGCATGACCTTGCCGAAGTTACCCTTACCAAGCACAGCGAGGAAGTTGAAATGGTCAAGACCGATTCTCATACCCGTGCCGGGGTCAGTGGCCGATGGCAGCGGCTTCTTAGTCGGGACTGGCACTCCGGAGGCGGACGGTACCACCTGGTTATCATAGGATGGCGCCACAGGCTGAGGCTTGGTAATAGGCGTCTGAGGATTCTGCTGATACATTGGTGAGACCTGCTGGGGTGACTGCTGCTGCTGCTGCTGTTGCTGTTGGGGACGAGCCTGAGGTGGGCTCGAGTAGGCGTCGATATTAGCATAGTCCGCCGGGTTATACTTCCGTTGCTGCGGCGAGCCATATCCTTGCTGCTGCTGGGCGGAGTACTCGTCGTCCCGAGATTCCGGACGCCCATAGCCGGGAGAACCACCGTAGTTTCCACCAAAGTCGGGTATCGAACCGGCCTGCGAAGACTGAGAGCTATGCTTTGGTGCCATAGCCGCAGCCGCAGCCGCCGAGGCGGTTGTCGAGCTGGTAGAGGTCCTGTCGGGGCCGGCTGGCCTGGGTGTTGTTTGGCTGTACATGAGCTTGGCAGCCTCGGTTGCTTCAGGCGAAGCGATAGACGTATAAGCAGTCGAACCACTATACGTCGATGCCTGAGCGATCGACCCGGACGAGATGGAGGTTTTGCTTCCCGGCCTAAGAGTACGCTCACTCATCGAAGACGCCTTGTCCTTATGAGTCTTCTTCTGCGTTCGCATACCCTCCAAGATCTGGTTGGCGACAGCCATAGACATGCCACAGAAGTCAGGAACAAGATGCACGCATTGCGCGTGGGCTGTAAGAGCACATTCTGTCATAGTTGTCAGCATATCGGCCTCCAAAACAGTGGAAAACTAAACATACCTGAGCATTTCCTCGAGTTCTTCTTGGATCCAATTGGTAGCATGTAACCGCAGTGGCAGCACCAGTTGGCGGTAAGGTTGGAGAAAGGAATGAAGCGATGAGGGATGCGGTGATTGATCTTTTCCTCGTCAGGATCAGTCTCGGCATTACTCTTGCTGATACACTTGGTAACAACGCTGGAGTAGCACTTGGTGTGGCAAGTGTACTTGCAGTCCTCGCACTGCATACCAGCGGAATACTTGAGGAAATCGCCGCACAGCGCACAGCGCATGATGTTGTAGAACTGCTTCTGGACAAACTTGTGTCCGTACATTTCGTGGACTTCCTCCTTGCGCTGGCGGACGGCACCCTTGCGACCCAGCCTGTCCATGCCCTGAGGACGAGCCCCCTTCATGAAGTTGAAACTAAGGTGGATCTGGCCATAAGGCTCCAGGTTGAACCAACCATCTACTGGCTGTGAAACAACTTGGGATGGCGGAGGCGCCTGGGGTGGGATCATGGTGTTTTGCTCCTGCGATCCAGGGGATGTTGGCGGTGCCGCAAACTGAGGACTCTGGGTGCCCATTGGGAATTGCGGCGGAGGAGCTCTGGAGCCAACGCGGTCCGCCGAAACCCAACCTGCGGACGTCATTTCGGCCTCGATCTTCTTTCGGCGAAGTTCCTCAACGATGTCCGAGATTCGGACCCAGAGCATGGCGATAGGCACGGGATGCTCGCTGGGCTTATCATAAACCGTAAACTCAATTTCGTTCGTCTTGTCGACCGGGAAAGTGTGGAATTCGGCTTCCCACCTGTCGTTTCGCGAGGGTCGTGTGCGTGCAACAATTATATCTTCGGCCTTGACAGCGATGAATGTTTCGGGGGAGCGAGCGAAACGACCAAGGGGCGCATGGTCGACATCCTTTACAGCCAAAATACGAATGGAAAGAGTGCCGCTCAGGGGTTTCCTAAGGGCTGGCAGGTTGATGCTGTCGTCTATAATTACCCCGTTGTTAGTAAAAGGCGTACTTGCGAAAGCAGCATGAGGGGGAAGGGATCCTACCATCTGGACCATCAACATCGATGTCGATGTGCAACTCTTCATATCTCTTGAGTGCCTGCTTCAAGAGGACAATCTTTTGTTTACTTTCGACACGCTTGGCGGCAGCATCAAGCTTGCTCTTCTTATCACCTTCCATCTGATAGAGCTGTACCATCTTCTCAATGCCCTTTAGGTATTGTTCTTCCACGTTAAGCTTGAACTGAATTTGGGACAGCATCAGCTGGATGCGAGGTCCAAGATGTGGGGTATCGAACTTGATTAGATCTGTAGTTCCGTCATGGTCAGTTACAGGATACATCCAAGGGGACTGGTCCAAGGAAGATGTCCAACTTACCGAGCCTCGTATAATTAGGACGCGCCCGCGGAACAGTAGAATCAGGAGGACCACCGGGATAAGGACCAGAGGCGGGCATCAGAGGACCGCTGCCCTGACTCTGGTGGGAGCTGTGGCCGCGTCCGCCCTCCTTGGGAGGAGGAGTAGGGGCGCCGTGGCTCTCGAAGTCGTCGACGGACTGTCGGTGGGAGCCGGACATTGGGCTGGCGCCGAGCGACATGTTGTCGACGCCATGGCCGAGTCTCCTCATCTGCAGTTCGCGCAGCTTCTCCTCGAAGAACTCGAGATTCCTCCTCCCTTCGCGCATCTGGGTGTCGAGCTTGGAGCGGACCTGCTCATTGTTTGTCTGCTGGCGCATGGCCTGCGCAGCATTGATCAGAGCCTTTTCGCGCTCGATCTTCTTGGAGATGTCGTGGACCTTGTCTTCGTCGTTCATGGTGGCGGTGTTGGGCCCGGCGGACCGATGGCGACGGTGGGAGATGGATTACTTGGAGAGGATGGGAGGTAAAGATGCTCCTGACAATACTAATGTCTGACGGTGACGGTGTCGGTGTCGGTGTCGGTGTCGGCAGCGGGAGAGCGGGGGGAGAGAGAGAGAGGGAGGACGACGGGATGGGATCCGGAGGACTAAAATGCTGCTGGCATGCCAGTATGACGATGCAACGGATGCGTCGTGGTGGTTGTTGATGGACGGTTGAGCACTTCCCAAGGCGAGGCGAGCCAAGGCAAGGCAGCGAGGACGGATAAGGAGGTCCAAAGGAGGGATGGATGGAGGTCGAGGGTAGGTACACTGGACTACACTTTATAAGGTAGACACTGAATGGAGTGCTGCACTGCTGGACCTAGGTAGAGGAGGTAGTGGCGGCGGGCAGCAATTAGCATTAGCAGAGAGAAAGGGCGGGTTTTGCCTTTCCGACTGAAGCTTCAACGTGCAAAGATAGCAGTAGAGAGAGGTATGATGCTAACGATGGCGGGGTTTTGTGTTTCGCATAGGTTTGGCGGCGGCGGCCCTTGTCGATTCGAGGAGCCAAACAGCCAGCCAGACGGGAGACGACGATGCCTGGCACTGCACACACTCTGGGCGACGTACGCACAGGCAGTTCGGGCAAAGGCGGGCAGGCGGGATGGCGGGATTGGGGGGGGGAATGGATGGCAACCTCTCTCCTCTCAAAGCAACGTCCACTTTTCCCCTTGAAGAGGCGGGGATCGCGTGGTTTTGGTCCAACACTTTGTTGACTTGTTCCCAGTCAGGTTCATTCTTGGGTTTTACAATATTCCCGTCATCACAAGAACAATGAAATACGCCTTGGGATTACCCAAAAGTCGTTACTCGTCAGGACTAGGCGGGAAATCTCGAGTCCAACAGTCACAGTTTGTTCTTCATGCAGTGTTCTTTACCATCCCATTCAAAGGGGGGTGGTTCTTGGGAACTAACAAAATCTACGATAGCCTCGTCTTGGCATCAGATGGTTCCGAATCGACATTTTCAACAGCAATGGAACCCTTTTGTTTGTCTCACACAGCTCACACACACTGTTGGGCAGCCACGGGCAAAGACTACCCGAACGAGGAGATGGGGGGCACACTCCTCTATACAAAAAGACACCGTCATGTGCGCTGATACCGTACCGTAGGACTGTTGAACTGCAGGGCATTGGTAGGACTTCCGCACTTGGGACATGGGATTGGAAGCCCGAGACCGAGGGGTGTCAGTGGGTGCAGTGTCTGCACTTCAATGTTCAGTTGGTGGCGCATCCTAAACCGCTTGGATTGGAGGGCTGTGATTGGGCAGCCGAATCACACTTTGGGGACTTTGATCACGCAGTCAACTTCTTTCTTTCGTTTGATTGAACATTCTACCATAGACCTCACATGCTAACCGCCTGGCTTTTGAGAATACCATCTGTAGAAGAGTCCTGATGTGCAAGTATTCAGGCAATGATGACGGCGACTTGAGACGGAGGAGGCATACCCCATTCGGAGTCTTGGACAGGAAAGGCGGTCACGGTGTGTCCATCCATGTCTTGGATTCATAAAGTGAGATGAAGTGAGGGTTAGGGTTGGGTGTGGAAGGGTGAACGCCGAACTCAGACGGAGTCTCTCAGTCTCGTCCCGAGAATTCGAACTGATTTCCGGCCCGAATGATATCCTAGGGATTCGATACTTCTGTTAGGAGCTCCAGTTTCGATGCAGGTGAACGAGGCTTTGAGAATCATGGGCAAAGTTTGGCATAAGGATGCAAGGATCTAGGGACCAAGAGGTGAGCCAGCCAGCTGGTTTATAAACCAAAAAGGGTTATAGATGACGGCGAGGTCAAACGTCAAGAGACTCGTCAACTCTTAAAACACTCACTTCCCATCCCACCGGGTTCATTCTCGGTTATTCTCGAATCGAATCATTTTGAAGACTGGTTACGTGCGTCAGGATCATGCCAGCGTCCGTAGGCGCATATCGCAGGATGAATCGCAGCAAACCGGCATCAGGGAAGTGCCTGTTGCGTGTGTTGACGGGTGATAGCAGCATGATGGATGTTGGGTTGGATTAAAACCGCGCGACCAACATGATCATCGGACCTTCACGGCTCCCAAGCCGATATCGGCAACTTTCATCATGTACAATAAAGAAGAACTGAAGAGTCAGATAAGAAGAAACCAGCGGAAATAAGTAACCAAAAAATAGCTTGCTGAACATCTTTAGATCATGACAAGGTGCTTCCTGACCTTTTTTGAAACTCGGCATCCCCTTAACTCCATGATATCCTAACCAATATGTACATGCACATCCTTTAATAACAACTACTACTACAACACATCGACTGTCAAACCACCATCTTAAGCAGTGTACTGCTTCTGGAGAGTCTTGGCAATGGTGTTGAGCTGGATGTTGCTGGTACCCTCGTAGATGGCACCAATCTTGCTATCACGGAAGAACTTCTCAGCAAGGCCCTCACGGACGAAGCCCATGCCACCCATCCACTCAACAGCGAGGCCGGAGACGCGGCCGGCGACCTGGGAAGCGTAGAGCTTGGCCATGGCGGCGTCCATGACGAAATCCTCGCCGGCCTCCTTCTTGCGGGCGGCGTTGTAGACGAGCGCGCGCGCGGCGGCGATCTCGGTGTAGGACTGGGCGATCTGGTGCTGCATGCCCTGGAACTCGCCGACGAGCTGGCCGAACTGCTTGCGGTCGTTCCACACGTACTTGACGGCGTTCTCCCACGCGCCGAGCGCGAGACCGGTCATCTGGGCGCCGATGCCGATGCGGCCCTCGTTGAGGATGCCGATGGCGTACTTGTAGCCCTCGCCGACCTTGCCGAGAAGGTTCTCCTTGGGGACCTCGACGTCGTCGAAGTTGAGGACGCAGGTGCTGGAGGCCCTGATGCCGAGCTTCTTCTCCTTCTTGGCGATGCTGAAGCCCTTCATGCCCTTCTCGACGATGAAGGCAGTGATACCGCGGTAGCCCTTGCTTGGGTCGATGTTGGCGAAAACGATGAAGAAGTCGGCCTCCATGCTGTTGGTGATCCACATCTTGCTGCCGTTGATCTTGTAGCCGTGCTCGGTCTCGACGGCGCGGGTGGCGAGGGCGAAGGCATCAGAGCCGGAGACGGGCTCGGACAAGCAGAAAGAGCCGACGGTGTTGGTTGCCAGCTTGGGGAGGTACTTCTTCTTGAGCGCCTCGCTACCCCAGCGGATAACGGCGGTGTTGACGAGGGTGTTGTGGACGTCGACCATGACGGATACCGAGGGGTCGACGCGGGCGAGCTCCTCAATACCAATAATGGCGGAGGTGAAGTTCATGCCGGCACCACCGTACTCCTCGGGAATCTCAACACCCATGATACCCTGCTCGAAAAGCTGCTCGACAATGGAGGGGTCCATGACCTCGGCCTCATCCATGTCGCGGACCTTGGGGAGAATGACATCGTTGGCGAACTTCTGAACAGTCTCGGCCATGGCGGTCTCAACCTCGGAGAAGTGGGTGATCGGGGTTGGCGGCAGATCGGTGATGTCCCGGCGAGGGGAGGTGGTGGAAAGAGTGCGAGCGCTATGCCGAGAAACCTAGTATCAGCATCTTGCGCCCTTGTCTTCCTGTTTCTCTGCTCCTTCTTTCACCCCATCTCTTTTGGAGATCAGACCAGAGACGAGATGAAATGTCAAAACTCACCATTGGACGACAGGAGTCCTGGAAAGTCTGGGAGCGGAAATAGCCTGAGCCCTGCGGACGGCGGGACGCAAAACTCTAGTGAACGACTTCATTTTGTCTGATGTATGTGTGTTGTGATTACAAAACCGACCGAAACCTGGCGCGAGTTGCTGTCTAAGAAGAACGAAGAAGACAGAAAAAATGGAAGAAAAAAGGCGGAAAGGGTATCAAATGCTTGGGGGGGGAGGGGAATTGGGGGTGTGATGCAACAAGCTTCGGGTTCTTATAAGTCGCGGGACACGGTACAGCGGAGCTGACACTAACGACCAGATGAAAGATGTACCTACGTAGCTCCGTAACGATGATCCACGGAGCATTGGATGGAAGACAACAATGACAGCCAGGGCTCAAGACAAGGTGAAGAGAGTCCCGTTTGCTCTTCGGACATTTGCATCATACGCACCTGCTACACCTTTCACGTATTTAGTCTGTCACTATGCATCTTCCTACAGAACGGATCATTATCGCAGAATCCACGCGGTACCAAAGGAGATGTGTACACCTTGATAGCAGGATACCTACGGGCAAACGGGACAAGAGCTCTCTCCCTCCCTCTCTCTTCAGAACTTCGAGTCAAAAGCCAAGCCAGCGGGTAACAAAGGTCAATGGCATTGGCCGGCACACGGCCGATATGCTGTGGACACTGGACAGCTGGGCCGTGTCTCCCCTCTGCCGAGGTAAGCTCTCCACCATTCACAAAGCTCCAAACTGGTCTGTCCAGCAGTCGTTTTTCCCCACAAAGATTTCCTTGGCCGGGGTAAACGGTGGCCACGACAGGGATGGATTTGGGGGAGATGGTAGGAAACAAATGGGGAGACACGGGGGAGGGGCACTCTCACTCTCGATGGACCTTGATGGTGGGCGCCGGGCGGTGACCGACCATTGTTGCTGGATCGTGGACGAGGAAAAAAAGAGAGAGAGAGCCAGAGAGACGAATGAAACGACGATGTTCCATGCACGAACGGGAATGGAGAACAAATGCCATGTGACTGTCGGTCTGTCACAGCTAACCGATGATTGCCGCACGCGAGCTTACCTAATGGCTTCAGTCCCTTCTCAAAAGCAGTACGTACCTTCAGGTTCTTGGCTGTTTCTTATCTCCACGTGCACGAACCCGTGACCCAAAAAAGTTCCCATACTGGTACCGCCCGCCGCCGGCCCTGCCGTGCGCCTGCCGGGCCTGGGGGACCGCTATCCCGTACCGCGTGTTGCGCGCCGCGACCGATCGAACTTAACGATTTCGGAGCCGGGTTCGTTGTTCATCCATCAGATCCACAAGATCACAAGATGGCGACGACCTTCTTGCGGAACTTGTTTTCGCAGGCGCAGCCGTCGCTGCTACGGCGGCCGCTGATGCCGTCTTCCTCTTCCATTGTCCCTCAGCTTCCTGTCAGGTTGTTCTCCAGCACTCCGGCGCAGAATGCCACTCTTAACCAGGTCATGAGGGTAAGTTGAAGCCATCACCACTAGTTACCCCAATCACTTAACCATACATACATGCAACCCCCTCTTCGTCAACCCTTCTCGACCCAATCCAACACGATACCAGTCCTCCATCATCATCACCACCCAACCCACCTCTCATCTCCCACCAAACCAACCCGCTAACCAAACCCTCCTCTCTCTCCCCACAACAGGGCTGCCGCAAACCCCAACGCGCCCGCCACGCCGTCTCCCCCGCCCTGTCGTCCATCAAGTCTCCCGCGCTCAAGGGCGTGTGCGTGAAAGTCGGCATCACGCGTCCCAAGAAGCCCAACTCGGGCGAGCGCAAGACGGCCCGTGTGCGTCTTTCCACGGGTAAGGTCATCACGGCCTACATCCCCGGCGAGGGCCACAACATCTCGCAGCACAGTGTTGTCTTGGTCCGTGGTGGCAGAGCCCAGGATTGTCCTGGTGTGAGGTATCATCTTGTTAGAGGTGCTTTGGATTTGGTAAGTTTTTAACCCCCCGGAGGGATCCTGGAGGGAGACACCTGGATGGAGGGAGCAAGCAAAGAAAGGGTTGATGTGCTGACAAGAGATCGAATTATCTAGTCCGGTGTTGGTAGTCGTATGTCTAGTCGTAGTAAATACGGTACCAAGAAGCCCAAGAAGGCCGCTGTTGGTTAAGAGCTAGCTAGCACAACAGAGCAAAATTGAGATGATACCCCCTGGTCACAGAGCAAGTAGGGTGTTGATGTGATATGAGTGTTGTTGGAGGTGGTTAAGCTTCATGCACCCATTTCATCATTCCGCGTTCTAAGCTATGTTTCCGTGTACTATAAGAAAATAAAAAGTGTACAACAGGATATCGGTGTTCATATCTCTTTTGTGCAACTGTCCAAGGTATGGTCAACTTTGAGATCCTCATACAGCACCGAAGGCGAGACAACGGATCGACCGGCATCATCAGGGAAGGACGGAGGCACTAGACCAAATGTTGTTCTGTCGAATTCTTTTTTTACACCTCGCAACTCTAGGCGCATCTCACATTGCTACTTAGCAACATAATCATTAGTGGTTGTTACATATTTCCCTTTAACGCTTCTCTCGGCCATAACAACTACCCATCAGAACACTCAGAAAACACAGCTTCTTGTATGCCTAACGTTTCCCTTTTGTACGTCCATATTTCTAGGCTGTTGGGTTATACCACCATAAGAATGAAAAGGTCATTATAACGATAATACAGTCTGGTGGATGTCCGCTTTTTTTTTTTTTTTGCGGACCTGTTTCCCTTTCATAAAGCCTTAATCCCCACACCCTCATACCTGCCTCTTCCTCGCCTCACTCTAATCCGACTGATCTTGCCAGCCTTCCGGCTTCGGCAGACCATTGAGCTCATAGTACCTCGAAGTGCCTGATGGGTCATTAGCGTCAGTCAACGGCTCGGTGAAAGGACAGAACTTCCGGATAAGACTTACAAGAATACCCCTTCCAGTCAAAGTTATCCTTGGGGTTGCAGTGGCACTTGCGGTCGAGACGGAACTGCTCTCCAGTGGGGCAGTGGGTGAAGGGAACGTGGTAGTAAGCAATGTCGTTGAAGAAGTGAATCTCCTCCTTCTTCAACATCAAGCCGGCGGCAATAGAGTGGACTGGCGCATCACCCCAACGCTCGTAGAAGAAACCACCATCCTGATCCAGAGACTCAAAGTAGTCGGTGTAGGCCTTGGAGCGGAGCCAGTTCAGGCTACCAATTTCGAAGTTGGACCACTGCAGAAAATGTTAGACTAAGCTTCTTGCAAGCTGTAAATCGTTCGTCGTGGAGGATACTTACAAAGTGGCACTTGTTGTAGGTCTTGCCGCCATCGTCACTGAGGAAAGCCATGGAGTTGCCCTCGGCAATGTGCTCGGGGTGGTTCTTCATGAACTTGGTAACGCTGTCCCAGAGGGTCGGGATAGTCTCGAAATACTCGTAAAGGCTGAGCACGAAGCTGTACTTCTTCTTGTTCTCGTGCATGTAACGGAAGGGGTCGTAGTGGATGTCGCAGTGGAACTCGACGCTCGGCTCGACGCGCCAGTAGTAGTCGTAGTTCATCATGAGGGGCTGGCGGAAGAAGAAGCCGGACTCGAAACGGCACATGTGGCGGTAGCTGACGCTGTCACCATAGATAATCTTGCGCTGCCTCATGTCCTCGCGAACCTTCTTGGCCYTCTCCTGGTCGATGTGCGGCGGGAACGACCAGTGCTCGGTCGGGATCTCGCCATAGTACGTCTTGCCGGAGACAAGGGAGGAGGTGACCTTCTTGAAGGTGTCGTCGAACGGCTTGTCGTTGAGGAAGACCCAGTCGTAGTTGTAGCGGCGGTTGAAGCGGTCCTCGACGGAGCGGATCGACTTTGCAATTTCCCAAACATCGGCGTTGCGAGCCAAGGTGACAAAAGTGGCATTCATGCGTGGGCCGCCCTTGATGCCAGACAAGTCGTTCCAGCCCGGGTCGTTCGGAGTCATGGCCAATGGGTACTGGGCAGGATCGGAGTCGGCGCCATTGCTCTTGATGGGCGTCTTCTCATCGTGGGCGGCTTCGGTGGTGCCTCCGGTGGTGCTTCCGGCAGTGCTTCCTGTAGTGCTTCCGGTGGAAGGCTTCGAGACTCCGGTGGATTGTTGGAATTTGCCGAAGTTATCTTTTAAGGGGGTCACGACGGATGTCGGAGTAGAGATGAAGTAGAGAACGGCGATAACCTAACGTCATGGTCAGTGGGGCACCGGGAAAGCGAATAAGCACCGTCACACGCAGAGCAGAGGGCAAAGAAGAGCATCGGAGATGATCAGACATACAAAAAAGGCAAAGAGGATGTAGCGCACGTAGCGTGCGCTGCCCGCCGCCATTTTGGAAGAATATGGACCAAACCGAACTTAAATAAAAGTTAAGTTTGTTGTGTTGATGGTGTTTGGAGATCCGAGAATATTCGTGTTCACGGGTCCAGTGGGACAAATGGACAATGGCTGAAAGCGAGCCAAGGAAGGAAGCGACCCGGATCCCTCGTCAATTGCTGCTGCACGACAAGCGGACTGGAACTTCCGGATCTCGGGGAGATGTCCGAGATGGAACTGTAGGTGGCGTATGGCCTCAGTGGTTGAAAAGGACAAATCAACCAGGAAAGAAGATGGCCAGGCTTGGATCCTGGGAAAGAAGTGAAGTTGAAGGAGGAAGAAGTTCCCTTGCTTGCAGCCCCGAGGAGCCAAGTGTTGTTAGCTGTCAGGGTTCGAAGGCTCGGGCGCAGTCTTGCCAGGAGCCCAGGACAGCCCACTGCGGCTTCGTATTGCCTGGTATTGTATGGATAAGATGCGGAGGTGTGCCAGGTACATAATTGGTAGAGGGGTGCCACGTCCGCGTATGCAAAGGGGTACCCGGACCGTCGGTTGCCCTGTGTTGAAGGAGTGAGAGTGGGTGACCGGGAGATCTGGCACTTTTCTAGACTGCAAATACCCCTGGATACTTTTTCTGATACTTTGGGAGTAGGATATTGGAGGGATGCCTAGCATGTTTCGCCCTTTTTGCGACATCGATCTCGGAAGGCTCGAAGCATGAGACGGGCAAACCAAAGATATCCCGGGATATCAGTGTTGTTCATGTTTGGACCTCTTCAGTTGGATGCCGACCAGACTAACGAAAACATCTACAAATTGCCGGCATTTACAACATCTTCAACACCATTCGCAAGTGTACCTGAACACCGGAAGCTATCATTCCCCTTCCCGTTCCTGATGGTCGCATGCGGCGCATTCCCCTGAGCACCTCAATGTTCCCGTCCGGCCAGGACCAAAAGATTGGCCGCGGGGGTACGCGGCAGGGAAAGACATTAGGGTGCCCCACAGCTTCGTCGTCACCTGTATCCGCAGGTACCCCATTAATGCGGGCCGGGGCGGATCTCGCGTGGCCTTGTTAGTGAGGGACAAAAGCCCCCCTTTGAGAGGTCGTCAACTTCCAGGGGCACTGCCCACGTCCATACATACTTCACATGTTGCATCCGTCAACAGAGGGGTGGCCGCCATAATCCCTGGATGACTTGAGCTTCCTGATCCTTTTGCCATATTGAGGTGTGGCTGACTAGCTCATAGTCTTGATAATATGATTTGCTGCTGGCCTCTTCTTGTTGCTCCTCCGAGTTCTTCAACATGGCAAAGAACACTTGATGGTCACGATGAACAGGCCTCCTGAAGAACAGCAGGGAAACACCACGCCATGATATTACAACCGGACTGCATGCGACCGCGTGTCCAAAAGCAACCCAAAGTTAAACGTGCATGTTTGCCTCCGTCCATGTCTGGTGTGCTTCACCTGCCTCGAAATGGCAAATTCGCAAAGAAGCACCGTCTTCAGCTTTCACCCTATGAGCTCCAACGCTTAGGTCACAGTTGTCAGGGAAGAAGGGCGGATGATTGAGCTACTGTATTTCTCGCAAAATCGAAATCTGAGGGCTGAAATGCTGTCGTCGGCTTGGCGCCAGAAGTTGACCATGAAGTCGCCGTTCCGTCCCATTTAGTTGAATGTTGATTGTTGTAGCGTTCTATCAATCACTGTTATCTCGTGGATTGGCCTATCGGATAAACAACTTCCAGGGGGTAAGAAATGGACATTGCGGTTGAGGATCCCGCGGCCCGGCAGGCACTGGGCCCCTGGTTGCCGCCCAACCGTGGCAATCACCCGCCGCCTTCCCGTCGTCAGTCAACACCAAGGCCGGAGGGGAGAGAGGAGTGTCAAAGCGTCAGGCCTACCGCCCGCCCATTGCCCGCAAGCCCATCTGTGTCGGCTCACCCCATTGGCCCTCGATTGGCCCACAGCTCCATCTGGCTTCAGTTGGCCTGACTTCATCCATCTCCGTCTCTTCGTTGTCGCCTTTTGCGCTGCCATCAAGCTATTCCAAGCAACCGCATCCACCTCTTCACCGCGGCGCACCCAGTTGCGCTTTCGGTCGTTAGTTCACAGCCTTCTTGCTTCTCTGTTTATAATATCTCCAACCTGAGCGTTGAGTGTTTGTTGCCGCCCTGACAAGCTCTGCTCCGCTCATTTGCACGAGTCGCACCGCCGTCGACACGTCTCCTTTCCCCTCGAGTCGCGCATCGCAACATCATGGTGCTTGACCAAACCGATCATACCAACATTTTTAAATCTCGTACTGTACGTTGTTCTTTCTTTCTTCCACGGTGTGCTTGCAGCCTTGGGTTGTCGACATTAGTATGGGATGAAAGTTGGGCTGCCGTGTCCTAACCCTTGATCTTGTTGTCGTTGCCCCGCGCTTCAAGAGACAGCTCACCACCCTCGGCTGGAATATCCATCGTGTCGCCCCTCTGCTTGGCGGTTTGAACACTGGACCTTCAAGCCTGCCTGTTTCCCTTTCACCCCCAAGTTTGTGAACCTGCCTCATGGCTGTTCCTTCTTATACTTCACTCACCAACCGGAGTCTTGTCCTCTCTTGCTTTGCCCCTCATTCTCCTCTTTGCCCTTGCCAATCAGCCAAGCTCATCTTCGCGCCTGGATTTGCGCCGCAACGATCCTTCGTTCAACGTATACTGACCCTACAACAGTGATACCTACATAGAATTTTCCCATAAACCCAACAGGCATCGTCAACATGTCCTTCTTCAACTTCGACCAGTCTCGCCATAATACCGCCGCTCCCGGCTTTTCCCAGGCTCACGATCCGTTTGCCAGCCTAGCCAACCGGGAGGAGGAAGCCGAAGAGATCGACTTCGAGGACACTTATGACGGCTTGGGTGACCAGCTGGATGAGACCGATGACGTCTTCAACGATGATACCTTTGGCGGCGATATCGGCGAGCCCGGTCCCGTAGGCAAAGACTTCGACTTCTTTGGCCAGACCGCCAAGGTCGCGAACGTCATTGAGGAGGAAAATGTTCGTTTCAACCGCCAACAACCAGCCGCCAAGGCTCCTCAACCTGTCGCGCAGCCATCGGCCTATACGTCCACCGCCGGACCCTCCATCGCCGGACCCTCGTACAACTATTTCGCGCAGGCCCCGGCTAGACCTGCCAGGACTGGCTATGAAAAATACCACGAGCAGCCGATCGAGGATCTTCAGGTTGACGCTGCTCTCTGGGGCGTCGCACCCAAGAAGCAACCGCCGGCCCCTGCTCAGCCTGCCGTTCCTAGTGCTCCGTCTGGGGGCCGCAAGATGCTGAGTCTCGAGGAGGTTGAGGCTCAGATGCGCGCCCAGGCTAAGGCGGCCACTCCATCTCCCGCTCCTCAGCATCAGCCCCATCAAATCCCACATGAGCAGGCTTACCTCTACCAGCAGCAAGCTCAGAACCAGCCGCAGGCCCATTTCCAGGCCGGTGTTGCTGAGCCTCTGTACCATCAGCCGCAAGGGCATCCCATGACAATCCTCCAGCGGCCTCACTCGAAGCCTGCTACGCCCGCCCAGCCCTCTTCCCAACCGCCCGCTATTCAACAGCATCAGCAACCCGTTGCTCCTCAGCAGCCCACTCAGATCCTGCAGAACCCCAACCGTCTTTCAGGCGACGCAGCTAAGATCGGGCTGCCTGTTCACCCTACGCCTCCGTCCGGTCCTCAGTCTGCCCACCAGGGCCACAGGCAGCAAGGCTCTCTTCCGCGGCAGCCTCCTATGATTCTTCATCCCGCTCAGCTGGCTCAACTCTCGGAGGAGGAAAAGGCTGCGTATCTTGAACAAGAAGCCAAGCGCGCCAAACGCAACCACAAGATCTTCCAAATGTCTCGCGACAATGGTATCATGACGCCACAGGACAAGAACTTCATCACCCGAATTCAGCTTCAGCAGCTTGTTGCAGCCACTGGAAATCCCAATGAACACGGCACAGACGAGTCACTCGCCGAGGACTTTTACTATCAAGTCCATAGTCAGATCCAGGCTGGCCATCGTCAGCACCCCAGCCAGCCCCTGAACCAGTTTGCTCAGACCTATCTGTTTCAGACAGGAAGCCGCCAGGGAGGTATGCGCCGCCATAACAGGGGTCCTGAGAACCATATGCAGAGGATGGAACAGCAGGTCCAGCGCGCTGTTGAGGCGGCCAAGAACAAGCCCAAGAACAAGCAGCTTGTTATTGAAGGTAGCTTGGGCAAGATTTCCTTCAGCAACGCCAAGACCCCGAAGCCGCTTCTCAACATCAAGCGTAACGACAGCGCCGGCGATGTGAAGAAGGCACCGCATCCTGTTAATGGAAGGGACAAGAAGTCCGAACTGAGAGCCCTCGAGTTGGTATACACCACACTTATGAAGATGGAAGACCACGAACGCAACATGCCTATGGCGCCTGCCGAGGACGATCAAGAAGCTCTTGCCAAGGTCTTTGCATGGAGCAACGAGGGACAAGCGTTGAATGAGCAGCTTTGGAAGGCTCTGAGGGTGCAGGATCACGACCAGCCAGGCCGCATCCACCCCTTCATGGCCCTTCTTTGTTACAACAAGGGCAAGAAAGCCATACCGCGCATCTTCCGTCACACGAACCACGAGCAAAGGATTACCATTTTCACACGCATTGTCGTGAATCTCGACCAACTCGATGTTGTCCGAGAAGCTCAGGTTACAACTGATGACATCCAGTTCAACGCCGCTATGCGTGAAAACATTGAGCTGTTCTCGGCTGCTATAGTAACCACGCTGTTTACGTTCATGAACGAACTCGGCCTCGACCTTGTTGCCGCCATCCTCGGTCTTGTGTGCACGCGCAACGTGGACGTCATCGCCAAGAGCAGAATTGGCGCGTCGATGCTTACCATGATCCTCAGTAGGGCGGAGCTTATTAAGCATAACGGTGGAGGCAGTGAACAGGATTGGCGTTCTTGGTAAGTTCCCCTATACTATGAGACATGAACCGCATGCTAACAATATTGCACAGGGATATGACCTACACTCAGTTCTTCAACCTCCTCGAGCCCACTCTTCCGTACATCTTCCCCGGTAGTATTGCCACCGATCAAGATACCTACGTCTGGCAACTTCTCGCGGCCATCGGCATTGGTGCTAGCCCCGACCAGCAGCAAAGACTTGTCATTGCTGTCAAGGACCGTGTCATGGACACCGTCAGCCTCGCCAAGACCCTGCCTCCAGCACTCGCCGCCGACCGCCTGCAGAACGTCAACCTCTTCATGCGGTCGATCGGCCTCGACGTTGAACTGCTTCAATAAGCAACTCGGCTATTCACTCCACACACATCGAGTTTGAAAGTCCGTTGCAAAAACCATCTGGGCGGGTGGTTCAAGCAACGACGATTATCATCATCATTATCGAAACGGAAAAGTTGCGTTGATTGCATCGCGTTTTGTCAGCGATTGTTCTTGAAGAGTTCTCTCATATGTCGAGAGGCTCACTCATACTTCTTTGAGGTGGACGAAAAGCGGCTAGAAGAAGAGATCTCATGGGGATTACTTACCCTAGCAAACATTTTTGGCTTACCTACTACTAGAGGGTAACCTCCTGGGCGGGGAGGAGGAGTTTCTTCTTTCCTACATTGCATTGCTGGGGAAAAAGAAAAGAACTTGGCGGTTGATTTTTATATAACTCGGCATTGTTGTATGGATGGATGGATGAAATGGAGACGCCTGTAGAATAGGGGACCAAAAAGGGGTTGGGTTTTGCGAAACGAGGTCACACATCATTGATCATTTACCACACCACACCTGTCACCATACCTATTTTTTGTCATGGAGCAGGCGGGTTATTCAGAAGCAAGCCTGTGAGGACGGGAAGGCGGGAAAGAAAGAAAGGGAGTCAGTTGTAGGGTATCGTATATTTTTTTAAAATCAGAAGAGAATCTATCGGTTAACCAAAGGGTAGTAGTAGTAGTTGACCTACAATGGCCCTCCCGCTTCAGTCCAGAAGGCTCTCTTTTTGCGTTTTATCTCTCGCATTTCCTGTCCTTCTTTTCCCACTTCCCTTCAGCCTTTGCCGCTTCAACTTCCGACGCACGAGCTTTTTCTCTTGCTGCCGACAGTCTTGCTCTCCTAGTCAAGCTGCATGGCATTCGACGAAGAAGCCGTTGCTGCTGCAACCGCCTTTCCCTTCCCCTTGCTGTTAACAACCTTCTTGGCCGTGGCCGTAGCCGTAGCCTTTTTCGTGCCGAAAACCGAGGGTACCGAAACCGCCTCCTCACCCGGCTTCTTATCATCTGGTCCCAACCCGTTAATGGACCGCAGGATTTGCTCCTCGCCCCAATCGGACTGCAACCTATTCACCTTCTCAACCAAATCAGGCGCTCCGCTATCATCCGTCGGTTCTGCCGCCGCCGCCGCCTCAGCCTCAGCCTCCTCCCCATCCTTCTCTTCCTTCTTCTCCTTCTTCTTCTCTTCGTCCACCTCCTCCTCTTCAGCTGGCGCAGCATTACCAGCCTCGCTCGACCGCAAAAGCATGCACTCATTATACGTATCCCACGCCTCGCCGTGCTCGTCGTGGTACCACTTGAGGTTGTGCCACGGCTCCGTCTGCACGGCGCGTAAGCGGTCGGCCATGGTCTCGGCTGCCGCGCCGGCCCCGCCAGAGTCCGACGACTTGATGGACATGTGGATCGCGCGCCCCGCGGCCTGCTTGTCGGCGGGACCACCGGCGCCGCCCGCGCCGGCAGAGGGGCCGAGGCGCGAGAGCCGTTCTTGCTCGGTGGCGGCGTCGAGGTAGGGGGCTACGGGCCGGAGTTGGACGAGGGAGGTTACGGGGGTTAGGTGGAGGTTGTCTGTTGGGTGAGAGGTGAGGGGTTAGTGAGGGTGTACTGATAATGGGGAGGGAAGAGGAGGGGAGGTTATGGGTTGAGGTTGGAGGTTGGAATGGACTCACTTCCTTGAAACACACCAACCATATGCTTCACGTAATCCTCGCCCGCACTGCGACTACCCGTCAACTTCTGGTCGATAACCGCTTTCCCCTGCGCCACAGCCTCTGGCCAGCTCAGATTCTGTGCCTCGTCATCGTCTCCTCCACCGGTATTACCGCCCCGACGTCCACCAGCACCACCACCTCCTTGGCCGCCGCGCGCCGATCCTCCCTGTCCACCAATGTTGAAACCACCAGCCAGACCCAGACTGCCGCCCTTCTTGGACTCCATCGACTTGGCTAGCGCCACGCCCCACGCGATACCCTTGCCCTTGTTGTAGCCATCGCCCGTCTCGAGAGGGATGTCGACCTCGTAGATGCCTGTTTCGGGCTTCACGCGGAAGCTGTTGATCCGTGGCGGCTTGATGGCGGACGGGTCTTGGGCGGTCTTGGTGACGTAGCGGAGCACGACGAGCTTGCGGTCTTCGGGGAGGGGAGGCTTGATGAAGACGTTGTAAGTGGCGACGATGGGGTCGTCTTCTGCGTCGGGATTTGTGGTTGTTGGTTGGGGGGGTGCCATGGTTGTGTTTGGCTGGTGTGGAAAAGGGTTGGGAGTTTGTGGGATTCTTGGGTGAAGGTCTCGTGTTTCTCTGCCGTCTGTTCGGCGAGGTGATGGAGAGGTGATTCTTCGGAGTGGTTGGAGTTCTTTGGCCACGGGTTGAGTCTATGCGATACTGGACTAATATTTGGTGGTAATGGGGTGGTATCGTTGTCCGTATGAGTCAATCGGATAATGATGATGTTAGATAACAGTCGTCTTGAATATCGGTGTTCGGTGAAAGTGTACCTTGACTCCCGGACATCCAAAGATTATTCGGCCAAGCACCTCTTTACACGGCTTCTTTGCCTGCCCCGCGATATGCCGCCGCGGTTTCCAGGGAAAATTTCTAGTGGAGGTCATTGATAACGGCCAGGATCCCGGCAGGCACGACTTGACAAGGCGGGCAGGAGCAGGGGTTAGTGGAGCGAGTAAAGCCCCGCAGCAGCTCACTGGCCCGAGCACCCACTGGGCGTTCGTCCCCAACCCACCTGGAGCGCCGTGGGCACGGTTCGCGCAGCCCCTGTGGAACGCCCTGTGGACGGGCTGACGGGATGGCCTGATGCACCCCAGGATCTGGCTGGCTGGTACCTGCCCCTGGCGCCTTTCTACATCGAGATGTCGTCAGGTTAGGTGGCATTGGATCTCCCACCAGGTCATCCCCATCCTCGATCACCACCGTCCGTGCTTCTTTTACCTTTCATCCTACCTCACTTCATGGGATTTGGACTCGTCCCATGGTCCCGGGACGACCTCAAGTGACATTTATATCTCGGTACCTTTCCAGACTCCGAACAGCCAATAGCGGCCAGTGGTCACTTGAAGAGAACAACGCCGGAGACTTTGTTACCGTTGCATTGGTGACTTGCCCGAGAGGCCATCACACTCATCCCATTGAGTTATTCTCGAGATCCCGCCTTATATCCGACAGCATGCCGAACCAACAATCCGATAGCGTAGTGGATTACGGTCTAACTCCACCAGGTCGAGCAAAAAAACATTCGCAACCTTGATGGTCCTCTTCGAGAAGCTCATTTCGAAGCTGTGGCTCTTTGAACGTTGAGACATCCTCACAACAAGCGGTGAAGTCATCTCTAGTCAAAGTATGACAGTACGGACTTCTCTCCGTGGGTAGTGTGGTAGGGGATGACCAAAAAGCCGGACTCGGTCCAGTCATCTGGCAGCGCAATGTGTGAAGACAGGCTCATCAAAAGACTTTCCCCCCCTTTTTTCCCCTTTGTCATGATATTGCCATCAACCACTTTACTGGGGAGCATGCTCAGCTCGCCGCTCTTCATCAACTTGCTATCTCCAACCCACGATATCCAAGCTTTGAGGCTGATTCGGACCAGGTCTACGGGATTCCACACTGGAGCAAAGAAGGGCGAGCGAGGTTTTCATCAACGATGTAAGCAAACCTATCTGCTCGTTGTTTTTCTCAGGGCTGGCGGCACCGGGTTGGTTGCAAGTTCCGCGGGGATCCCCTGTGCGCAACAATTCAAATCCAGTCAGCCCAGCCACTGAGAACCCTTTGTTTACTGGAGACCTGGACAACGCAATGTTCCCTCCAAGGCAATCTCGTCTTCACACTTCCCCTGTGTCGATCCTGGCAAGGCCCTACACTAGCTCGGCGTCTTTAACCACAACCGTTCAACTAGCATATCGTCATGCACGTTCTATCAACCATCCGCGACACTGTGTTCTATCTATTTGCCATGGCCTTGCGGAAATCACATGATGATCTCTTCTCCTTCTTGATCGCCCGCCACTTCATCTTATACCAGTCTTTGCCGTGTCCACCTCGAGCAGTCCAAGGTGTCACCTCGTTGTATTTGCCCCCTTCATTCGTTTTACGTTACCCAGAAACAACAACCAAGGACACCAGAAGGCGTGGACTTGAAGACAGGCTCAAAGTCTGGAAGATACGTGTACTATCCTTTCCGGCAGTCACTGTAACCCAACGGTCCGGCACTTGTGCCCAACCAAACCAGCCCCGTAGGACCCATCGCGTACCGTCTGGCTGGGACCGATCTCATTTCAGCAAGACCCGAATACGACCAGGTCGAATTAGACGTCAGCTGGCAACAAGCAGTTCAGCATCACCCGCTTGACCAAGGAAGGTTGCCAGGTGAAAATCCCTGAGCGAGGCGAGAGTCCCAGAGATTCTCCTCTGTCATTTTGCAATAACTTTCATACCGGTGGAGAAAGAGAAGTAGGTTTATTTTCGAGTTTGAAAGCAATACAACTAACAAGTGACTGACTCTCATAGTTAGTTGCCCGGTATCGACTTCGCTCGAACTTTTAGGTCGAGACAGCCAACCGGATTATCCGCCCTCGACAGCTCCGGTCATCCCAATAACAAAGCCTGATGACTCTCTCTTGATTCAGTTACATTTGTTTGTCGACCACTGGTGATCTTATGAAGAAATTCACATGGTGCCAGGTTTCTTGTTACCTTGACCGGAAAAAGCAATTATATTACCACTACTCGGCGGAAAACCAATCCAGAAAGGCGGTCAGCATTCAACATTCTCGCCTCGACTCAGCAATAACATACTTACGGACGCCACCAATCCCCCGAGTCCCAGTCTCGCATTTGTGATAATCACGAACAGGTCAACCACATTGAGCGGACCAAACTCCGGTCCGTGTGCTCTCCTCATCGGGAACACTGCGAACTAGCACGCCACCACGCCAACACATCATCGTCATCTCGTCAGGCCGAAGACAACACCACTTTCTCGTCCCACCCTCTGATCTTGGGATTGCCTCAGCCACATACGGAGATCGCTGCCGGGGTGAAGCCAGGTTTCAGGGGCTGGGTAGGGTACCCCGTCTATACAAACCTCGAGTTCGACCCATCTACCGACCTGTTAGGGTGACCGTGGCGAGAGGCGTATATCCTTCGCCCTTACCTACAGCTGTTACACAGTCTCCTTCCCCTCGATGCTCTCGTCGTCCCCGGCATGCATGGGAGCAGGTACAGTTCTGAGGCCTACGTGCTGTACAGGTCTGAAGATGAGAACACGACGCCACCACCCCGCGGATACCGTATAAATGAAGATTATGGCCCTTCCATGCTGGGAGCAATCTGGACGACATGGTCTATTGCTGTCATTTTCGTCGCCTTGAGGTTTTGGGCGCGGTCCAGGGTTGTTAACGGGCTTGGGGCATCGGATTGGTGCATTTTGTTTTCTCTGGTTGGTTAACGTCTAAGGTTCTTGCTAACAACTTTCGTACCTACGGTCTGACATATCTCGACAGATAATAGCAGCGGGAATGTCCGGCAGCCAAAGCATGGGTCTGTCAAAAACTCTCTACTATGATATAAAGATTGCAAAGCCTAATGAACTCACAGAAATCGCACATGGTATGGGCAAACACCTATGGAACGTCGATTATAAGGCCAATTACGTGCCTCTAATTGCGGTGAGTGCAGTTGTCCTAACCCCATATTATCCAGTTGCTCGTCCCCGCCGCATCGTCAGGAAATCACACTGACCTAGATTATATAATCGTTATAATAGGGATTCTGGGCTGCCGCCTTGACTTACTTCCTTTCGCTGGCGATGACCAAGATCTCCATCTGCCTGTTATATCTCACCATATTCACCGTGGAATCGGCACGTAGGGCTACATATGCTGTCCTCGTCATCGTCTGTGTTACCAGTGTCTACACGATTATAGTAATCTTGACAGCTTGTGTACCACTGCGAGATTACTGGGATCCGGTTCAACCTTGGGGGCTTGGACCCAAACCAAACTGTCATACAAACGAGTGGTACTGGAGCTGCACAGGGTTAGGCTGATTCTTGATCTTACACTAGTCCAGACTCCTCAAAGTAATAAGCTAACACTTCTTGCCTTTTGGCTTCATTAGTATGACAATCATCACGGATTTTCTCATCTTTCTTCTGCCCATCCCAATCGTCGGTCCTTTGAAGTTACCCGCGCGACAAAAGTTTTTCGTTATCGGCATCTTCGCCGTGGGCTTTGTGTAAGTCTAAGCATTCCAACCACCACACACTCATGTCCCCCGGAGACATCATGTACTCACCACACTCTCTCTTCCTACCCAACAGTGTCTGCATCGTCTCACTCGTCCGCGTCTTCTACCTCTACGCTTCCCAAGACACAGCACAGAAGGATATCACCTTCAGCACCGGCAAGCTCACCTATTGGACCGCACTCGAAGTCCACACCGCCATCGTCATCGCCTGCGTCATGACCCTGAAGCCTCTCATCGTCCGCTTCTTCCCCGGCTTCCTCGACCCGCGCGCCAACAACAACAGCAGCGGCGAACAAGGCGCCACAGGCGAGCCAACCGACGCCAGCAGCGAACCCCCGTTAACGGTAGGCAGGAGACCATATCGCAACCGGTTTGCGCCGAACTCGCAGCGTCTCTCGTGGATCGAAGTTCCCGAGACCAGTGAGCAGCAGCAGCAGTCCGGCCCGGGGCCAAGGACGACGGCAACAGCAACGTGGGATGTTGCGTTGAGCGAGATACCAGTGAGCGGGAGGGAGCGATACCAACAGTTTTTAAATCCTTTTCCTCTGGCGGCTGGGAGGACGTCGTCTGACAGTAGGACGTCATATGAAATGAAGACCACCACAAGGACGACGATGACGACGACGAATTATAACACTACGACAACCTCGGCAGAGTCGATGAAAGCGAATAGCGATACTACTTCTGTGTCTGCGTCGTACAGGGAGGAGGACCTGGATAGCACGGCAAATCTCAAGGGATTTGTGCATGTCCAGAGTGATGCTGTTTCGGTGCATACCTCTACTGGAGAGTTAGGGCCGGAACATGCTGTTAGGTCGATGTGATGGATTTGATGGGGACATGGGGTGTTGAAAGATGATGGAACATGGGATGTGGATGGATGGTTTACCTTTGGGTGATGATAAGCTTGTGTGGCTGGTAGCAACCGCCAAGTAGTCACTCGAGAGGAGTCAAGGTCGGCCGGTATAATTCCACAGCGTACAACTGTGGCATATGGACACCAGCTGCTTATCAAAGGCGGGCACTGGTATGATCAAAGTGTGTATCTTGATCATATCATAATGAGAAGTCGAAACCCAGGTAATAAAACGACAACAAACCCTATTTACCTTTAACATGGCACGGCACTTGCAACTAATTGCGTTTGGTGAGAATTAGTCCTACAAGAGACATATTCCAATGAGACAACAACAACAACAACAACAAAATATCTCAATAAAAATATAATCTCTTCATCATACACATCGGTCCCCATTCCAGCTATGCTTCACCTTCTCACCTAACGACAAGAGCACTACAGACACAGACTGCCCTTCATTACCTAGGAAACAACTCTACCGCACCTCCACCGAGCTTACCGACCCACTTGTCTTTACGCACCCCTCATGCTCTCTCTTTATGACCGACTCCATGAGCTAGAGGTACTTAGAGGTCTACGGTTTTGTGTCGTGCCTTCCCAGACTCAAATGTTCGTTCTTTCCTGGGTGTTCAGATAAGCCAAAATGGTGGTGGCATTCTATTGACCCAATTGAATATATTTCGGCAAGTGTCACTTGTCGCGGACGGCGCGCTGCCTTCGGAAAGATGTAATCGTGTCTGTCAGGTCAACTTCCACAAGTGTATATATATATCCCTACTCCCCCTCCTCTGAACTCTTTTTCTTTCTTCTTCTTCTTCTTCTTCTTCTTCACACTTGAGACGGTTCTGTCATACGCTCAACAATCCATGGCAGGGATCTCACTTTGGTGAGATGGGCCCGTAGTTTAGCCACCGTACAATTTTTGGTTGGCACACACTCTCTCGTCTTTGACGAAACACACTTCTTTTTTTTTTTTTTCGTTGCTCTCGTTGGGATATGTTTTATCGTTCTGGCTCAGTGTATGCAGCATATCTTTGGGAGACAAAACCGCAAGTTTACAAGTTAGATGCTGATGAAGACAGCAAATGAAGAGAAAAGACACAAAGGTAAAAGGAAAAAAAAAGAAGGGAAAAGAAAAAAGAAAGAAAAAGAAAGAGAGTGAGAGAGGCAAAATGAGAAAAGACATGCACCAATTCTTCCACACACTCTTGAAACTTCCGTCGACCCTTTCTCTAGCGTACTCATTATCATAACATGATTAATGGTTAGGTGCAAAAACAGAACATGTTTAGGAAAGAAGGCAGGTGGGTGGCAAAGAGGACCCGACCCTCCGCGTCAACTTTTCCCAGGACCTTAATTATGTGCACTTTGTTCGATGACGAAAGCCTACCCAACTTCGCTGTGATTATGTATGTCAACTCAGTAAACTGATATGGTTTTGCCTTGATCAAGGTACCCCAGTACGTATTTCCAATTTTTTTTTTTTTTTGCAGCGTTCGGATGGGTTGAGAAAGGTTTCATTTGAAGTGCCGAGCGAGCTGCCGAGCTACATGAACAAACTACCTAGCATGGACTGTAAATTTGCTTTGCGATATGTACAAGGCAAATACGTTCGCAGCTTAACAAGGGCTGAAATAGTCAAGCTCATACGCGCACGGTAGGTTTCTCTCTCCGACCCTTAGTGGAGATATATGTAGAACTCCATGTCCCTGATGGATCTGGAAAGCCATGCCACCACTCCTCCTTCCTCCTCCTCCTTTTGCCCCTCCTCTTGCTCCTCCTGCTCCTCTCCGCCCCCTCCTGTTGCCTCTCCTGAGGAGCGCTTGTCTCGTGATAGCCCACATTTGATGAAGGTACAGGAGGTTCATCATTCTCCTGGGGCGCCTCGAAGGAAGTGCTCAAGATCTTGGGCCTCCCGTATTGTCCCCATCCCGTGTGTCAAAGTTCAGGCTTTGACTGTCCAAGCTCGGCCCGTGAGTCTTAGTGTTTCCCGGCAGACACGCTATACGACTTTCTCCCTGAAGGATGCGTAGGTGACAGCCTCATCTTTGACATTCTTCTGGAGATCTTCGCCGTCCACGACGGCCTTATGGATCACCATAGACAGCACTCCCTTGGGGCCAATTTCGTTGTTTTCGGCAAGGACAAGCAATCTTTCGAGACTTATGTTTCTCGCTCTGCCATCACGAAAGGCTTCCAAGATCTCGCCGAACTTTTTCTTGAACGTCCCCTCTGCCATGTGCGCTGCGCGAGCTCGGCTCTTGATGGCGAATAGTCGGTCAGGGGTAATGGTCATGGGGACGTCGTTTCTCTCGAATCGTGCGGCATACTCAATGCACCGCTGTCGCGCATCTGCCCAGTCATCTAACACGCGAATAAAGCGCTCCAGATATTTGACGTCAGGTTGCCGAGCGAAGAGGTCTGTTATGTCGCTAAGACGCGGACGAGATAGTGGCGCTAGCGGCATGAGCGTGTACTGGATCTGTTTTCCCTTGCCCCCATTGGTAGCTACCAAACAGGTGCGAAGTTGATCGATAAGGGCGCGCGGAGAAGGGCGGGGAGTGGGGAGTGTCGATGGCGGTAGGACGTTGCCCAAGATCGAAACATGGCAGTCCTCAAAGACACTGCTTTCTTGTTTGTGCGATGCCGGCTCGTCGGACGAAACACTGGGATGACTGGAATCGTCAAGAGCAATGCTTTTGAGACTCTCGAACACAGAATCTAGGCGCTCCTGTTGTCTCGCGAGATCGTCTGAGGTAGAAGCGGCGTGGTGAGCGGTAACAAGAAACTGAGCACCCCAAGTAATACCAATAACCATGTGAGTTGGCATTTTCATCCTGTCGGTTAAGCGGTAGTTCCTGTTACTATTGGTAAACGGTTTGAGTTCTTCCTCCACTGTCGTAATGGTGTAATGAAGAGAAGCTTGGGCGGCACTGCGTTGATATCCATTTCGGTTGTTCAGATATGGAGCATAAACGTCGATTGGGGCAAGCCCAGCTAGGATGCTGGCCCCAAGTTCTGGTGCGATACCGAGAGCAGTAAGCTTGTCGCGGATTGTGGTCGCCTTACTGAGTCGTGCAGTCGATTTGACGGTACGCTTAACGTCTATAACGTTCTCCGGCAGTTCTTCAAGAAATAAATTAGGAAGAAATGTGTCGCTGCGAGCGTCGTACATGGTGCCCAAGGGGACCGCGTCCCCCAGCGCTGGACGCATGAGCTCAGGAGGTTCCATTATGGTCTGGTTGTTGACCGAAAGCGGGGAGAATGAGTGGGCTTGGATCTGGTTCGACTGGATGGTCGTCGCTGGTGAGTGAAGGGGGTTGAAGTTGATCTGCTTGGGCTGAAACAGTTGACGGAGCTGGAAAGGCAACAACTGAAAAAAGGCAGGATTCTGTAGTGTTAAAGGAAGGGAAGAGGAGAAACGGAACGGAAACTAGAAATACTGGAAGGGAGTACCGGTGAATACCTCTAGGAAGCCTAGTGAAGGGGACCTAGGGCACGGACTTCCAACAACAATTCACTTCGTTCGGTAGTACCTTACTGAAGACTGACAGAACGGGGAGGTTCGGGAAAGAGCAGTTGTAGTGCCTTCCTCTCGTGGAAACTCATCAACAGTGGTACGTCATCTTTTGGCATAGAAAGAAACAGCAAACTAGGGCAAGCACATGGGAAGGGAAGGCGCGGCATTCACTCGCTCTGTGGACATACAGAACATGCAAGATGCTTAGTTGGATTGGCAAGAATACCTTCCAAACAGGCGTCCAAAAAGGTGTTGTTCAGAACATTGCCAGATTCCAAATCTTCACTTGAGCTTTGTTTGCTGCCAGCAGGACAAACGATGAGCGGTCTGTACACAAATCGCGACACCATATTTGCTTTGCTGGTTTAAGCTCGGATACTAACCTGTTTGGCATGCAATAGGCCCGGACCGTAGGCGTGAGGGATGTTTGGAAGCACACATAGGCTAACGGAAAGAGCGTCCCCCAGTCGTGCTTGAGAATATCCCGGTTATGCAATCCGGGGCTACCGCCGACTGAATCACTTAATCACTTAATTGCTTGATCGCATGCCCGCCTGCCCACTTTACACTTCCTTCCGGCTTGTGTTCCAATATCGTGTAAGACTTAAGAGAGATTCGGCCCTGCCAGATATCTCTGCCTGCGCAGCCCTATGTTGTGTTCAAGACAAATGTTGTGCCCCCAACTGTCAAGAACCTGAGTGTCAGCGTGAGCGCACCCACCCACCCACGCGGCTTCAAGCGCCCGCCATAGACGAACGCCTCAACCGTTGCAATCTGTCCCTTCTGGGATGTTCATAGCTGTCCAGCTGATGAATCAGCCCTACACCATTCAGCGTTACACCGGATGACAGCTGAGTTCGCCTTACTCGTCATCTGTCTGCGCCGCGCGCCCCTGAAACCCTCTCCTCGTGTGGCACAAAATTATGAGACACAGCGCGGATGTTGTGGAATGGGTTCTCGTGGTTGTGTCTTTGATGCCCGTGCCAAAACTGTGGGAGAGATGTCTGATAAGGACGGGAAAGTCTCTTTTCAGAATTGTGGGCTATGTGGTTGAGGGTGTATGACATAGATATATTGAATCGAGAAGATAACTGACGGGTAAGAGGCACCGATGCTCAACCGCCACCAACAGTCATCGAGCATATATGCAGAAGACAGCACTGCCGTTACCAGAACACGGGCAATTTGATGTTGGATATGTCGATCTGACAGAATAAAGGGGTTTATGCTGCGATGGTGTAGGTTGAAGTCTCTGTGGGGGCCGCTTGTGCCTCCTAGAGCATGTGTAGTTGGGGGTTTGGAGTCTGAGTGATATGAGCTGTGCCACGGCTTTGCTCGCCCACATCTGAAGCAAAGGTGGTGAGAGGACATCACCATATGTTCGGCAGTTCGAGATACTTGTCCCCATATCAAGATGAGCTTTCGCCTCAGTACCATACTCTGGGTTCCTGAGTAGTCCCCCGGTGCCTGGCGTTTTGTTCAGCTCGTCCAGGCAACTTCTTTCTTCAACCCACTCACTTGAGCTGTGATGTTCTTCGATTCCGCCTCGAATTACTTTTGTTTCCTGTTCTGTTCCAACTTTCTGCCAATAAATCCAGTGTTGACGATAAAACCAAGATGGCAAGCAGGCCTTGACCAGAGTAATACTACCACTACTCACCAACAATTTTCTTGATACCGGGCCGGACCAAGGAACGACCTGGCATATGTGCCCTTTGGCCTCACTTGAACAACAAACACAACATCCGGCACAGCTTCGACAGCTAGCTTTGAAATCCGAGCTCAACGAGCAGAGGCAGGCCTGGGCTCGTTCGAGATAGATCACTCGATCCATATCCGACTACACGAGGTCAGAGACGTGTCAACCTCCCAAATCGTGGATCCAACATAGCCGCCTTCGCAAAGTCATCGTTCATCAATCTTTGATATCAAGCAATGGCAACAAGCACTCCCCCAGCCATCGAAACACTTGCAACTATGGTTCGGAGAGACACCCAAGAGGTTCTGCTCACCGACAGCAGACCTCCACCAAGTCCCACCTCGTTCAACCCATCGGTATTAACTCAAGGGTCATGGACGACAAAGATCTCCGGCCTCCCAACAGCCATCGCACCTCCGTCTTCCACGTCCAGCAGTGCCACATCAGGCAGTGATACCGGACCGCTCACCCATGGAACCAGTATAAGCCTGATTCTGCTACTCAGCTTATCCGTCGCTGTCATAATTTGGATTCTGTTTTACGTCCTAATCAACCGACGACGCAGAGCCAGTAGACCGTGCAGCGTTCCACGACTACAATGGCCCTCCTTCTCCCTGTTCGGCCTTTCGCGGAAAGGAAGAGCGCATTTCTTCAGAACCAAGCACTCAGACAGCCGAACGTCGTTACTTCCGAGCGATCGCCTCGCTGGCGCAAAGCTGGGATACCGAGAGATACCTCGGGGCAATGGACGCGGTGTGGGACAGGGACAGACAGCCGTCGCGACATGGACGCACCCTCCTCCCGTTGAACTTGACGGTCAGGGCATCGGAGACCCGCCCATACGAGCAGACTGGATGTCGCGAATGTCGAGCTTCTTAGCCACGGGTAGAGGGAAAGGGCATCATCGTCGGATGGATAGTTCGCTCAGAGCGACAAGATCAATTCGAGAGTCGTTTGGCGAGAAGATCAATGACCCCGGGGTGGTAGTGTTGATTCGGGAGCCGAGGAAGACGCTTTCGCGATATTCGAGGGCTATTTCGGAAAAGGCTCTCCCGGAAATCCCAGAGTCGGAGGAGACGGTGCCGATTAGACCTGGACTTAGTAGCCCACGACGGCATTGGGAGAGGACGGCATCACGAAGTGAGGGGTCGTTTTGTGATTGCGATCATGATCAAACATCGTGAGGTTGACCGGTGACCGTCATCGGTGTTGGGGCCATGGTCTCGTCGGATCTCGATGTCAAAGTGTAAAAAAACAGACAAGCTGTGTCTCTCACATTCTGTTCGTATTCATTCCAAGTTTATAGCTTCCTTAGTCGTCAGAAATGATATCAAGAGGAATGAGGCTTGAAGAAAAAAAGTTTGTGCAAGTAGAAGTTGACAAAAACGCGACAAAACGTCACGGCACAGCACTCCGCTGTCAGGGTCTCAGTCCAGTTCCACTGAAGCCGCCCATTACAGGGGGGGGGGGGGGGGGCAACGGAGTTACCTACTACGGAGGATCTTCAGCGGCCAGGCGGGAAGGGTGGGGCCTCTAACTGACAGCCCTACAGCGAGTGGACCGATAAGCAGCAGTCCTACGTAACGCGATAAGCTTTCGGGTTCGGTCAAAGAAACTCACCTCATTTGTATCACCACCCCATTGAGCAATGAGATGATAGCTGTCAATCGATTGGAATTCCGTCGTCCAACAAGTGGCGAGCGGAGATGCACAATGAGGTGAGGAGGCCAGAACTGATCGACCACCACTTTTGGGCTTCCAACTTTATCCTGTCAGTGTCTCCGCCGAGCAAGTTGAATCCAGATGTTGCCTGTGACGATAGGTACGTCAGACCATTCCTGTGTTTTGAAAGATGAAGATAAATTGGGAGTGTGTCGCATCCGGCTTCTGTCCACTCCGTTTCCCACCTTCCCTCGTAAAATTGTCTCATACCACACATTCCAATCTGGAAGTTAAACTACAACCTTGACTACATACCGAGAACGGAAAGACCTACTTCGACTTTGACAACCTCAAAACAACAGACCTTACCTCAACCCAGAACTTCAACCTTCGACACCAAAACAACAACCTCAACATCACCAAAGACCATCAACACCTCAAACCCACAACATCACGCCACACCTCTATCAACAAACCAAATCTATACATCAACACGAACAACCGACAAACCTCCTACAACATGTCTTCCTCAACCAAAACATCCCCGCACACCATCATCACCTCCACTCCCTATTCCGACCTCACAAACACCCTCACCAAATCCCCCACCACCTCCTCCCCAACAACTAGGAGCAAATCCCATTCCACCTCCTCCGGCTCCGGCCCCAGCTCCTCCGATGCGTACGCCCAAAGAGCCATGAACAACACCTCCACCTGGCAGCCCAAGCTCGACCGCCGACAAAGCTTCTCGCAGGAGGAGTACAAGCATGTTATGCAGATTAGGAGTGGATCGACTGGTGGTGCTGCGAGGTTGGTGGGTGGATTGGGAGGGGAGAAGGGGAATGAGGGGTTTAGTGAGGAGGGGCATGGATACTAGATGGGTGACTTGTGGTGATGATGGGACTCGGCTGCTGTCGGTCGGAAGAGACGCAGACAGAAACGACATTGTGGATTTTAACGGTATGCCTACGAAGTGGCTCAACAAGTCGACAAATCGACAACATCACCATCGACACGCATACTGCGCATCACAACACGACACGAGACGATACGGCACGACACAAGGTAACGGAAGTTCATGGGAATCGAAAAGGCATTGGATCAAGCAAGCATGACGACGGATGAACACACATGGCATGGCACTGATGGAACATGCTTTCTTTCCTTTTCTTCTTATTTTCTTATTTTCCTTTTTTCTTCTTCATCCTATGAAATGGCGACAGCAGGGAGCAATGGGCACTCGAATGCCCGAATACCGAGTTGAGGAGGAAAAACCCGGGGGATTCCTAAAATGACGTACTTTGTACTACTACTACTACTACTATCACGAACTCTGCCTATGGAGTTGGGCGCCTGTATTCAGGTTGTTTTTACTTTTTGTATCAAGAATTCTTTGCAAAACCTGGATTACCTCACGAAGACATTGGATACAATTCATTTGATTCATATTGTTCCATTGTCCGCTTATCAACGAGAGACTACCTAAGTATGTGTGGTATCCATGATCCATCCTTGATGATCCCAATCCTAAAGTTCCAAATCCAATGATCCAATCCATGATAATAATGTAAATGAAGTTGCCTGCTGCAAAGAGAGGCAATGAACAGAACGGCTACCAAGAGCCGTGTGAAGAAAGAAAGTAGTGAGGAAAAATGCCAAACCAAAGAGACCGATCCCATCGCATGCAAGTTGAGGGCTTTCCCTCCGTCAATCGTGTATATACACGCCCTTTCCATCGAAACCCAAAACGCCGTCATGTCATGATCATTTACTCAACAGAAGAAAATCGGAGAAAACTCAAAGACCCTTGGGTCCCTTCCCATCAACACCCCCAGTCCTAAAGTACTCCCTGACCACACCAACAGAGTAGGCGCCCCCGGCAATCCAGGCGGCGCCCATCACTGCGCGCTTGGGGAGGCTTGCCTTCTTTCTCTGCTGCCCCTTCTCCTGCTGCTGCTTCTCTCCCTCCTTCTGTTGGGTCTCAACAGCAGCCTGTTCAAAATGAACCTTTTCACTCGCAGAGGACTGGCTGGCCGCAGATGGCAAGTTATAATTCACAAACCCAGTCGGACTAGCGAACCGTCCCGCCGCAACATGATAATCCCGCTTTCCACCGCCCGTCATGTCAATGGGGTTGATTTGGTTAATGGATGCGCCATCTGCGGTAACTCGTTGTTGCCTCCCGCTTGCGCCGCTTGTTGCGACGACGGCTGGCTCAAGCGCAGCGTTAGGGGCAGCGTTAGGGGCAGCAGCATGAGGGGAAGTAACACCTTCGCGGACCTTGCGAAAGACCAGAACATCTCCGGAGCCGGCAGCGATCTCGAAACCTTGAGACTCGAGGCGGGCGAAGTGCGGGAGGAACTTGGAGATGTTGGTGAGACGGGGTAGCACGTCGGCGGGGGAGGTAGAGGCGTTGGAGTTGGAGGGGAGGATGCTGGAAGTGGTCTCGGCTGCTTCGACGGATTGAGTGTCGGGGTTGAAGGCGAGAACTTTGTAGAGGGTTGGTTCGGTGGCTGGGGTGGTGGTCTCAACGGGTGCTGGCTCGAATGTTGCAGCCGGGCTGGAAGAAGACTTGGTGGTCTGGGCATCTTCGTAGGTGAAAGCTTCCAAGGGGTTCTCTTCGCTGGGTGTTTCTTCCTCTGCGGCAGGGGCCTGCGTCTGCCCTCGAGCAGCAGCAGCATACTTGCCATCGGGCTCATGGCTTCTAAATGCGCCGTACTGAGACAGTTCCTCAGAGAGCTTGGCCTCGTCCACCGCGTTCTTCTCACAATGGGCAGCCCAAGCTGCTTCCAGTCCAGCACCATTGGTGTGCTGCTCGCGATTGCGGAGCTCCTTCAACACCGAAGGCTCGGATCTCGGCTCGGCGCGTGCCATCTCCGCAGCGTACTTCCCGTCGGGCTCATGGCTGAGGAACGGCCTATCGTACGAGTCCAAATCTTGGTACTCCGAGTAGTTGGTGAACTCCTTCTCCTTCTTGTACATGCCATCGGGCTCGTGGGCGCGAACGGCGTGATATTGGGCTAGTTCGGCAGGGTCGTATTCTTGGGTGTTGGTGAACTCTTTCTGCTCCTTGTACATACCGTCCGGCTCATGAGCACGGACTGCTTTGTACTGGGCCAGCTCCGCTGGATCATATTCGTCGTAGTTGTTGACCTCCTTTTGCTTCTTGTACATGCCGTCAGGCTCGTGAGCACGGACTGAACCGTATTCGGCCAGTTCGGCTGGGTCGTATTCTTGGGTGTTGGTAAATTCCTTCTGCTCCTTGTACTTGCCATCGGGCTCGTGGGCACGGACTGCGCCATACTCGGCAAGCTCAGCCGGATCGTACTTCTCCTCCGAGGCCTGCTTGTACTTGCCGTCGGGTTCATGACTGCGGACGGCGCCGTACTGGCCGAGTTCCGCCTTGTCGACATTTTCCTCTGAGGCCTGCTTGTACTTGCCATCAGGCTCGTGAGCGCGGACTGCGCCATACTCGGCAAGCTCAGCCGGATCGTACTTCTCCTCCGAGGCCTGCTTGTACTTGCCATCGGGCTCGTGACTGCGGACTGCGCCGTATTTGCCCAATTCGGTCTGGTCGGCAGGTGCTTCGGGAGTCTCCTTGTATTTCCCATCGGGTTCGTGGCTGCGGACGGCGTTGTACTGTCCCAGCTCAGACTGGTTGGCGACTGGCTCGATGTTGTGCTTGTATTTGCCATCAGGTTCGCTTGCCCTAACAGGTCCGTACTTGTTAAGCTCCCCGGGTGTGGCTTCTTGCTCTTTGACGGTTTCCGATGCCTCATAAGCTACCGGTTGCGGTTGAGAACCCAATGGCGGCACGGCTGTGGTCGCGGCAATACCCGCGTTAGGGTGCCAAGACACTTCAGCATGATCCGACGACAAGGCGTTCAGCAAGTCAGGGGCAGGTGTGTCCTTGAGGAGCACATCTGAAAGAGTCCTGGCAGATGCTGGGTCGATCGGGTTCCATGGTGCGTCGTCGATCTTGACCTGACTGTAGAGCTTGAGCTCTGCCTCTGGAGGTGGACCGTCATAGAAAATGGGTTTTGAGGCGTCAAGCTCTGGAGGGTTGAGATTGGTGAACTGAGATGTGTATGGACCGGATGATGGAGCCTTGCTGTCGAGGCCGAATGTTGCCGACGTGAGGACCTTGCGGTTGGTAATGGGGTCAATAACGTATTCCGAGTCCGCATGCATCGACTTTGACTTTGACTTTTTACCCCGATGGCGCTTCGACTTGTCGAAAGGAGCCTCTGCCTTTGTCTTCATCTGTTTCTTGGCGTCTCCGAATAGCAAGTCCTCGAGTGGTGCACGCTCTGCATCTTCGATGTTTTGGCCTGGACGAATGCCGGTTGGGTTATTGATGGTGTTGGCAGCGATTTCCTCGTCGACATATCTCCGCCCAGCATTCTCCTGTTCAACGGGGTACCAATAGTTCTTGGACATGCGCTTGATGGTTGACTTGGCATCCTCGGCGAGGGGGTGCTGCTCCCATGAAAGTCGGCGGTTCAAGGTCTGGAAGTATTTGTAGCGAATTTTGCGTTGGCGTTGGCAGACATCTTGGGTGTATTCGGGGTCGAGGTAGGATGACCACGTGCGACCGAAGCGGAAGCCCCGTGTTTGCTGTTGTTGATGGTGGTGGCGAACTACAGCAGCGCCGGAAGCCAGAGAGGAGGCCTTGGCCCAGCCAGCACGATAAGTGGGGGTGGAAGCGGAAGTCAACGACATGGCGAATATAGTGTTATGAGGGCTGAAACTGAAGTGACATTTCTCGATTTAACGGCAACTGGTGGTTGGTTTATTATTAGTTATGGGAACTAAGAAGGAAACGGAGAAAAAGGAATGGAAAATGCAACTGATATAACACACTGCAACTGACAATGCTGTTATGCCATGCATGACGATGGGAGAAAAGTATCAATGCGGGACTAATCGGGGTGTGGGGCACTTACACGACAAAGACGGGAGTGGTCAATGCTAAGGGTTGAAGGGCATAAACGTCAATGATGACGATGACACTTTCCCAATTGCTGCCCCTTCCGGTGGCTCTAGTAAACACAGGGCACCCAGGTGTTACCAAGTGTCACGAATTGATTTGGAGAAAGAGGTTGTTGTGGGGGGGACGGTTGCGCAGTGCCACCACACTATGTAGGAACGTGAAAAAGTAAAGTGGAATTCTTGAGGAAGGACGACCAGAAGAGGATATGAGAGAGAGAGAAAGAAAGTACACGATGGGCACACGGGGGGAATCATCGTGAGTTTTAAGTTCGAAGGAGAGGGACCACCTCCATTCATTCAACCGCTCCCCGGTCTCCCAATGCCAAGCATCCAAGGGCGGCAACCGAAAGGGACCCTCTTCTACAACAGTCCTCACAGTGTTGTTGAGGAGGGGCCGAGGGGGACTTGTGCATGGGACGTGCAGTCTTGTTGTCTCCTACATCCTCCGAAGATCCTCCTACCAAACTGGGAAACGGCACACGGAGATCAAGAAGACGATCCGCCCACGGAACCAAACATTGTCGCAGCCATGGCGGCCACGAGCTCCACGACGGCTTGGCAGCAGGAGGCAGACTTGCAGGATGTGTGACTTTTGCAGACTGTGTGAGAGGGAAGACGGGATTCGGCATCAAGAGGTTTTGAAGTCAGCCAATCTGTTGGACAGAAAAAAAGAACACGGGGGGATAAACGGAGGGATAGACGGGGGGGCATCTGGGGACCATCTTGGGAGAGGGGGGTAAACGAGGGGGAACATGTGTTAATGGAGACCCCAACACTCCAACACATGCTCTCCAGTCTCCAGGACAGGCCAGGGGCTGACGGGGTGGACCCCTTTCTTGTCCTTTGAACCATTGAGATGGCATTGCCCTCCGCCTTGTTCGCTCTTGATGCTCCCGTCACAGTAAGACATGGCTCAAATCAGAAGCCTCTTCCGTGATTCTCGACGGTCTGAATGGCCAACGGCAGCAGTACCCTTGCCCAGCCTGCCCAGGTCTCGCATTCATTGCATTCATTGCATTGCAGTCAAGCAGAGGCAATGTTGTGACCCTTTCGGCGTTTCCAACTGTTTGCATGTGCAGGGCGAGTGGCATTGTGGCCAGAAAGTCAGTCGAACCACGCGACCTCCTGCTGCTCTGATGAGCTGAGGAGACGGACCTACATCTCATGCGACACAAGGACCATCTCGAATCTCGATGAAGAGTCCCAAAATTCAAGAACCGGTTTGAACGCTGACGTCCACAGTGGGTTCTCTCATTCCCACGATGTTAGTGTTGGTGGAGTAAACCCGTGGCATCCGGGGAACGCCAGACAGTCCAGGTCTGACAGGGACATAGCGGAGAGCGCTAAGAGACAAGGCCGCCCCGCTCGCCACCACTGGGTCAGCGCCAAGACAAGAGCAACAATGTTTGAAAGTTGGTGATGGTCGGCCAGTGTGAGAGATTGGAGGCACTGGAGGGCAACATTGAAAGGGTAATGATGAACATTTGCGCCCAACCAGCTGGTCAACAAAGGCCATCCCATCCACTTTTTTATTTCACGATGGCTTCGGCATTTGATGACTTTTAAAGGGTGACATAACGAGGCAAGGCCTCCTCCGCTAGTTCACGATGGCTTCAACTCCCAGGCATCTGTTTACTACCCACTGTATAATGCACGAGCCAACTACGTCATTGTCCCAGCAACGACAACACTGAATGCTGGCCTGAGATACAGAAAAGTCCTTTTCAAGGAGATGGAGGATGGTTGTCGCTCAACAAAAAGCGAGCATCCCAAGACACTGTTGACAAATTCTCAAGATGACTGATGGCTGCCTGTCATCTGCTATCTGGGCGTCCATCCACATTGGGCTGTGCACAGAGTCAAAGAGGTTACCGTTATCCGACCTGCCGATCTTCCGGCTTGTGTTGGAGTCTGAGGGTCTGAGGAGCTTTTTCCGGAGCGCCCATGTTCCATCATTTGTGACCAAACGCAGTGAGAAATCGGCAGGCAAAGATCAGGGTGCGCAGAATGGGCCTGCTGAACTGGATTCCAGCAAAGTGACACGGGAACCATGTTCGAGACGTGAAGGCCAAAATAATCGCAAATTCAACATTGAAACTGGCGAACTTCATCCAGATCTGTTGGCGTTGTGTATAGAGAGACTGTGGTGAACACTAACATCACGGGTTAAAGTGCCCCTCATCACGTGCACCGCGATGCGGATAAGCTACCCCACCATGGCCGATGCAGGAACCAGGAAAGGTAGACCGAGAAGACGTGAAGCATTATACCGGCAGGCTCATCGCCGTAATCACAGCGGTCATAGCAGCCAAGAGGAAACCGCGATGCCCGTGGTTGCATGAGTGTTTACACCAAACAAGTCTTTTGATTCTTGTTACTAGGCATCACGGATTATGATCGCGGGCTCTGCAACGGAGTGTCATCATTTTCATCTCAATCTCTAGCTAGGTTTTCTCCGGCTTGAGCTTTCATCTCTTATCGTGCTTCTTACGGCTTCTTATTACTTCCCCGCCCGTTCGTCGATCCCGGCCTCTCAACCACCTCCCCTCCATATATCTCTCGAGTGTCGACATAGCCTACGACACGCGGCCACGATGAAGAAAGGAGGATTTGGTTCCGGCGTCTTTGGCGCCTTCTCGTCGTCGACAGCATCGCTATCCTACGTCGCTCCGCCCCCCGACCTCTCCAGCGTCCCCCAAGACGTCATTGTGCCCTTCAAGAACCTCCTCAAGCGAGATAGCACAACAAAGTCCAAGGCCCTCGAAGAGATAATAGCATGCGTCAAGAAGTCCGACCAGCCCGTCGACGACTCCGTCATAGACGTCTGGGCCCAACTATATGCCCGTGTCGCCATCGATAACAACCGCCGCGTCCGAGAACTTTCCCACAACCTCCTCCTCGAGCTCGTCAAGTCGGCAAAGAAACGCATTGAAAAGACCCTACCGAAGCTGGTCGGCCCATGGGTTGCTGGCACTTTCGACAAGGACAAGGGAGTCGCCCGCGCTGCTCTCGCCGTCTCGGCTCACATTCTCGACTCGGAYCAAAAGAAGGCAAAGTTCTGGATCGCATTCCAGGGGAAGCTCCTAGAATATGCCAACGAGGCCATCCGAGAAACAGCCGACTCTCTTAGTGATGAGAGGACGACATCGAAGGAGGACATGGAGGCGAAATACTACCGCGTGCTCGGAAGTAGTATGGCCATGATCCAGCACCTGTTGCCCACAATCAAGGACGACCAATACCCCGACGAACTGAAGCGCTTCTTCGACGCCGATACTCTTTGGATCCTGGCAGCCTCCGATGATGCGTCCGTACGCCGCGCCTTTTACCAGCTCGTCGCAAGCTACCTCGACAACAAGCCTAGTCTATTGGAACCCAAACTGAAGGATGTCGGCAAGGTACTGGTGGCGGAAAGCCCCAAGAAGGACCAGAGGGGCTCAGCCGTGGATCTTCTCAGGGCATTGATCAGCGTCACAAAACGTTTCCCCAAGGTATGGGGCAGCAAGAGTCCCCTGGACCGCCTAAGGCCTCTGGTCCAGAAGGGTTCTCAGGGAGGGTCGGATGAGTACTGGACAGAGCTGGATCAGTTGCTTGCCATTTTGCCAACATCTTCCCCAGATTACGCTGCGAATGCCTCGGCGTTCCTCAAGTCCATGAGAACTGCCATTACGAGCCGTGAGGAGCGGCGTCAAAATGCCGCGTCTGCTTGGGCCTGTTATCTCAACACTGTCGATCGTATTACCGCAGGCTCTACGCCAAGCCCGGAATTCCTTCAGGAAAACCTGTACCCATTAACTCGGGAATACTTGCATCCTTCTACGGAAACATCGGCGTGGGCTTATGCGCAGCCGCCACACTTGTTCAAGGCATGGAAGATCGTACCTTATACTACAAGCGAGGAAGTGCGGGCATCGGCAAAGCAAGAGTGGCAGAAGCTTGGTGACGACTTTGCCACGGGCCTTTCCAACTCTCTCCCTGAAGTTTCCCCCCATTATGAAAAGTCTCAGTTAGAGCTGGCAGCCCAGGGTGAACGCTGGTTTACTCTAGTAGAAGGCTTCTTGAGGGGGGCACCCAGTCAACAAACCTTCGATGGAGATGCTGATCTGCCAAGTGTAGTCGCGTCGACCTCGAGCAAACTGTTGGAAAGCACACAAGATTTGCTTGCCAGGCGAAACTACAAGCCCTTTTGCGCTGCGGCTGTTTTAAAGGCAGCCTTCACCAAGGTTCCAGGCCTGTGCGCCAAGAGCGATTTGATCAAGAAGGTTTTCCCACTCGACGACCAAGAAGCTTTCGAGAAGATCGTCGTGTCTCGATCACTCCCATATCTGGCATCTTGCCTGGCTGCCGTTACTCAGGACCAGCCTGACTTCTCCGAGCAAGTCTGGGCAAAGCTTATCGACGCTGCGTTGAGCCGTGGCTTTCCTTCCGGTGCGCCAATCGTCAAGGAACTGGTGTCTGTCCCTCTTCCTCAGGCGGTTGCGCAGAAGAGCAAATCACTGCAAAGCTTTATTGTCGAGGCCTGGCAGGACTTTGCTAAGGAGGAGCCTTCGTCTCCCGTTGTGGAACAACTTTGCAGAGCCAGCATTTCTCATTCCATTGTGGATGACAATGCGCTACAGTCTCTTGCTAGCTCGTTTGCGCAGGATATCGGTGTGGCTGGAAAATATGATCCAGAGTTCAAGGCTCTCGATCTTCTACTTCGCAACAAGTCAGCCCTGTTCACAGATGCCCCTGTCGATCTGTTCACGAGGCTCCTGTCCTTGGAGGAAACCTCAGACTCCGAAAGGGCAACAAAGGTTGCGAGCATAAGGTCACTTATCCAGAAACAGTACGGTGGGGACAAGTTGTGGCTTGAAGTCATTCGCCGTAGCTTGGCTGAGGCCGAACCATCTTCTCTTGATATTGACACCTTGGTCCGCCATGCCAAGGATGTTCTGAGCTCTGGGGTTCCGTTGGCTGATATCCTCCCATCGGCGAAAACGTGGAATACTGAGCTCTATAGCTTTTTGCGGGATACCCCAGATCCTTCCCTGTCCATTACCAGCAGCTTTGGTGGTGCCTACTTCCTGGCGACAGAGGGCGAGGGTAGCACCCCAACGACCCAGAAAAGGGATCGTCAGGGCCGGTCAATTCCCGCGAGGATGGCCGTATACACCACCCAACTCCTCAGTGATGTAGAGGTGGAAAACCTCCCGGCCGACCTCCTGGAGCTCATCTTTCTGACTGCTGTTCTTGCGAATGACGACTTGACCGTCATGAAGGAGAATGGACTGTGGAGTTTGCGTGCCGCTGAGGAGACCAGAACAGAAAGGTCTGATGAGATTCAGTCTTTCCTGGATCTCGGCACGGCGCTTCTTGCCCGAGTGGCTGGGGCTTCGGCGAGCTGGAAAGACGGCGACCTCAACGGAACTAGTTTGGCGGAAACGCTCATCCAGTCCTTGCTCCAGCAGGCTGTGGACTTGAGTTCCAAGGCACTGTACGCATCCAAGGCCCTCACCGAATTGTTCCAGGCTCTTGTGAGCGTGCATGGCTACCTCGTCGGCGCCAAGTTCGACGAATGGTTCAACAAGCTTGGTATTATGAAGGCCACGCCGCAGACCGTCTTTGCCGCCATCGCCTTCCTTACCGGGTTCGACGAAGGACTTGCGTCGTCCAGAGCTGTCGCGAATCTTTACAACCGTCTTGTGTCTGACATTGTAGGATGCTTCCCATCATCACCGAAGACTTTGTACAATGTGGTCCTTCTGAACATCTGCCTTTCCGTCTATCCTCCAGCAAAGACACCGGTTGAGCAGCGCAAACTCGTCTTCGCTCTTAAGCAGTTCAATTCGTGGGTGCAAACTTCCGACGAGATGACCTTTGGCCTTACTGCTGAGGTATGCAAGGGCATTCATAGGATTCTGCCCAATGTCGCCCAGGTGTATGGACCGTACTGGCGGGAGGCCATTGATTACTGCCTCTTGTTGTGGGAGAAGGCCAGGAACGATACGCCTCAGCGATGGCCCGCGTACGTCCTGCCCTCCATTAGGCTTATATCAGCGATGGAGGCTCTGGAGGATCCTAACGATGACCTTGTCGAGGCCTTGGAAGAGACCGCACTCGGCCGGTCCAAGGCACTCATTCGGCTGCTCGAGTTGCCACATGATGTGGTCAACACGGCTCGCCAAATTCTCGATGAGACGCTCTGCAGAGTAGTCCAGAAGATTCCTTTGAAGCATCTTACATCCGAGAAGGATTTGTTGACCAACCTCTACGGGTTGTTGTCTTCCGGTTCACGGGACGTTCAGACTGCTGCCTTCAGTCTGCTGCACCGGGCCCTACCTGCCCAGCAAGAAGAGGAGGTCCTGGAGACTCTTCTGGAAGAAAAGGGTATGTTCTCTCGACTTATTCTACGTACCAATGACCATGCATACTGACTTTTAGCAGTCGCCAAACTCCCCGATGAGCTGCTCTCCATCATTCAAGCTGTCCCGGCATTGGAGAAATACACTGATGAGGAACTTGCGATCTTCCCTGTGGAAATTCGCTCTTACCTCCTTGGCTGGCACCTCGTTTTCGATGCGTACAACCAGGCTCCTCTTCAAGTCCGCAAGCAATACACGGAATCTCTCAAAGCTGACAACTCGCTTAATGCTTTGCTCGAGCTAATGTTCGACGTTCTCGGGCATTCCACCGGCCAGGCGCTAAACCTTGATAAGAACACGTTTAGTGTCGAGCACATCCGTTCCTATGACGTCAGCCAGTCCGAAGAGGGAACCCCAGAGCGCGACATGCAGTGGCTGCTCGTCCACCTCTTCTACCTCTCGCTCAAGTTCCTCCCCGGCCTCGTCAAGTCATGGTATCTTGACCTACGCAGCAAGCAGACGAAGATTGCCCTCGACTCCTGGATGGCCAAGTACTACGCCCCGCTCCTGATTTCGGACGCCCTCGACGAAGTCAACGACTGGGCCTCCTCGCAAGAAGCGCCGCAAGAAGACGAAAAGGAGCTCCGTGTCCGCGTCAACCGCACCGCCAAGGAGGTCTCAGCCGGCTACGAGATCGACGAGGAATTCGCCTCCATCGCCATCAAGATCCCCGCCGGCTACCCGCTCGAGTCAGTCGAGGTCATCGGCGAGAACCGCGTGGCCGTCAACGAGAAGAAGTGGCAGAGCTGGGTGCGCGCCACGCAGGGCGTCATCACGTTCGCCAACGGCAGCATCACGGATGGTCTGGCCGCCTTCAGGAGAAACATCATTGGCGCGCTCAAGGGCCATACCGAGTGTCCTATCTGCTACGCGGTGGTGTCGGCTGATAAGAAACTGCCGGATAAGAGGTGCGGTACCTGCAATAACTTGTTCCACAGGTTGTGCCTTTACAAGTGGTTCCAGAACAGTAACAAGAATACGTGCCCGTTGTGCCGGAACCCGATTGATTATTTGGGGAGTTCGACGAGGAGGGGTGGGGGTGGTGATTAAGGAGTGGAGGTTAGTAGTTACTGCATGTATTACCAGCGCCTTCCATTTTGGGGTCGTTAAAAGCGGCTTTGTTTGTTATAGGTTAGGTTATAGCTGAATAGCGGATACAAAAAAGGTGGTTTTTGAAAGTACGAGAAGTATAAAATGGTTTAATTCGAGTAAAATGGGGGTACCCGGCATCTCAAACAGTTGGCCATCAACAACATTCTGTCACCGATAGAAGTTTGTTAAGAACCGAAATTTGGTCAACTCGTTTTATTGCAACACTATTCCTCAACCCCATATATTCTCTCTAGCGGATTCCCACGATCAAGCCATTCCCATAACGCTCCCCGCTCTCCTTCCTACGCCCTAGTACATACGTAGTATCCCGCCCAGAGGTTATCGCAGTCAATCTATTTCACGGTATCGGTTAGCACGGAACAAGGTTCCCTGTCACTTAAGCAACAAACGGTATTTTCTTTTACTTACCCCTGGGTTAAGTTTGTAGCTTCGCGAAAATTTTCGATGTTAGCATCCATGTCAACTGTCTCAGAAAAGGGAAAGGGTTACTCACAAATCCAACAACAACAACCCATTCCTATTCGCGATATCCCTACAGCTGTCATCGTTCGTGATCTTATCGTATGCCTTGCCTACAGTTTGCGAGCATCAACAAATTTTGCAAGTCAGCTCACGGTCCTTCAAACCCCAAGAAAAAGGGGACAAAAAAAACGGAAACAATAACAACGGAAGGGCTCAACTAACAAGTCTTCGAAGTCCCCGGCACCACCGGCCCCGGCGCGTTCCCATTTCCACCACCCGGTACCGCCGTTACGGTACTAGTCACCGTAGCCGTCACCGTCAACGTAGTCACCTGTCCCGGTTTCGTCACCGTAGTGGTAGTCGTAATAGCAGGCGGCGTCTTGGTGTCCGTCACCGTCTTCGTAGCCGTAGCCGTCGCGGTAGTATAGATAATACTAGTCAAAGTATCGATAGACGTGCTAGTAACCTGCGTCACCCTCGTACTTGTCAAAGTCTTGACACTCGTGGAAGTCTCCGTTTCAGTGATGATGGTGGTTAAAGTGGCGATGGAGTAAGTGTAGGTTGTTGAGGTAGCTGTCACCGTTGCTGTCACCTGCTTGGTATTTGTAACATAGACTGGGATGGTGGTAGTAATTGGCTTGGTTTGGGTTTGGGTTTGGGTTTGCGTGACATAGACGGGAACAGTGGTGGTGAGGGTGTTGATCTTGGTTAGGGTTACGGTGTTGGTTGTGTCGATAATGTTGGTGGAGGTGGTGAGGATTACGGAGATGCGGGTTATGCCGGTGCAGGAGGTTGCGATTACGGTGGAGGTCGTGGTGGGGGTGGCGGTTGCTGTTGCGGTGACAGGTACGGTAGCCGTGATAGGCACGGTATTCGTCACATTAACAACATTCGTCGACGTCGTCAAGATCACGGAGGTCTGAGTAACCCCGGTAGTGGCCGTCCTCGTTAATGGTGAAGTAGCCGTGGCAGTGACCGTAGCCGGAACCGTATTAGTAATGCTAACAATATTCGTCGAAGTCGTCAAGATCACCGACGTCTGCGTGATAGCAGTAGTCGCCGTAGCCGTAGCCGTGATGGTCGAAGTAATGCTTCCCGTAGCTGTAACAATCGACGTAGCCGTTGCCGTGGCAGTCACCGTCCTCGTAGCCGTAGCCGTGATCGTAGCTGTAGCCGTTGCGGTCGCCGAAATCGTCGCAGTCGCCGTCGTAACAGATGTTGCCGTCCTCGTAGTCACCGAGATGTACGAAGCAGTACTCGTAGTCGTCACCGTCACCGTCCCGCAAGGCTCCCCGGGCCCGGTGGGTAGTGAAGTGACGGGCGGCGCCGAAGTTGACGAAGGTCCGGTCCCAGACTCGATGCCGCATATCCCAAAATCTGATTGACACCCGGCCCCGCAGTAATCGGCCGTCCCTCCGCAGAACCCGTGCTCCGAGCAGCAGTTGCCGAAGCGGGATCCCACACAGGTCACCCCGTTCCCACATGTGCCATCGGTACTGACGGACTTGTCTGGGCCCGTCGGCGCGGGCGGGTCAGTGCCAGTGGCCGTTCCGTCCACGCAGTAGTCGTACTCCACCGTGAGTTGTGAGCAGCTGGTTATGCCGGGGTTGGACTGGAGGAACTGGGAGACGGTTATCCCGTTGGCAGCGGCGATGGTGGCACATGTGTCTCCGGCTTTGGCTTTGACGGTTCGGTTGCATGTTGTTTGGGCCGAAACACTGTGGTGGGAGATCGTCACCAGGGTCACGAGTAGTACCCTTAGCAAGATGGAAAAGGGACCCATGGCGGCGGGAGTCGAAGGGAAGGAGTGGGTGTGTCGTAGGTTGATTGCCGAAGCTCTCGTCCCTCGATTGTTAGTGGTGATCCCTCACTCTATCTGAAGCCGAATAAACAACTCCTCTCCAAGACGCTACACAGAAGTAGGGCGGGTTGATCATTACCATACCGGCTTGGGGATTATCACTTATATATTACTTCGCATTCTATTCCCCGACTCTTCCCCGTCCAAAGTTGTCCAAAGTCAGGCCCAGCACGCGATGTCATGGTCTGAATCCACCGGCTCTGAACCACGGCTTTCGTCTGCTCGCTACCTGAATGTCAGCCCCGCCGATGGAATAGGAACTAGGAACTGGGGCAACCATCGTCGGACTTGGATGACTCTCAAGGTGCCATTTTGTGGGCTGGGAAACGCAAGTCCGTAAGGAGATGGAAGCGTCCAAGACGGAATGGTAGCCGACCTTGTTACACTGAGCTGTCGCCATTGTGCTATGGAAGCCGTAAGAATGGTTCCATTCAGGACATGGAATTGGAAAATCGATATTTTTGGTAGGATTTCCAGAGTGAGCTTGGCCACAATGGTGTTGGCCGGAGTTGAGAATATGGATAAACTCAAGCTTTGGAGGTTCCCATTCGCGGATGTCACCATTCGCTTCCTCCCACCCTCGTTTATCTTGATTGCTTATACATCCACAGGCTAATACAGGGTTGTACTATCTGTTGCTTTCGAAGGCTGGACCTAGTAAGGGAATTGTTCGGTAAGTGGTCTGGAAGTTCACGTGGAGTTGAATCCAACAAGTACGTTACCAAGGTACGGCAAGTGTTGTGCCTGGGAAAAGATCCCGGTAACTGGAACGTTGCTAGTGTTCTTGCTTCTAGATGTTACCAGACGCGTACAGCAAGTGTAGAGACGGGGAAAAAAGCTGCCAAAAGAGCAATGGTGGAATCAACACGGTAGAAAAGACAACCAACACCAACCAAAACAGACAATGGACACTCACACTGACCCTCCGAAACTCTTCACGCCCTACGCACAAAAACCTCCAACCCACTCTGAACGACAAAGAACGACGCATTAGCCTTCAACTCCCTTCCCGGATGCGCCAGCTCAAACCTATAATCCCTCAACAGCCTCGGGACAACCTTGTTAATCTCCAACAGCGCCAAGTTCCTTCCAATGCACACATGACTTCCACCCCCAAACTGTTTTCGCGCAGTTAGCATCTGGACATTCAGATCATACCGGTATCATGGATGGGTTGGGTCCGCAACTCACCTGAAACATATACCTCTCCATCCTCCTCGCCTCCTCTTCACTCTCCAACCACCTCTCCGGCCTCCACTCATCCGCATCCTCTCCAAACGTCACCTTATCACGATGCAGCACCCACCCATTAGCTGCAATGCTCGTGCCACCCGGGAAGAAGTGACCATCCAGCTCTGCGCCCTCGGGCGGGACCAAGCGCGTGATGTTCAGTCCGACGGCGGGGCGGACGCGCATGGCTTCTTTGAGACAAGCTTGCAGGTAAGGCAAGGTTTGGGCTTGGTTCCAAGTTAGGTTGCCGGTGGCGGGGATGGCGCCGGAGGCGACGGCGGATTGGATCTCGTGCAGGATGGACTGGTAGGTGTAGGGGGAGGAGAGGACGTGGTAGAAGAAGGATTGCATTGTTGAGGCGGTGGAGTCGGAGCCGGCGAAGCTGTTGCAACGAAAAAAAATTAAAAAATTAGTGATCATGTCTTTTGAGATGAATGAGGTGGGTGGTTAGCACTTGGACTTACATAGCACCATGCGCAACAGCAAAAACATCCCCCACGCCGAACCTCTCTGGGTTTTTCAGATGTCCCAAGATCAAACTAGCCATCAGATCCTGCCTAGCATCACCAGTCTGCAGCACCGCCGTGTCCTTATTGAAAGGCTGTCTCCTCCCCATCTCCTCGAGCGCCATCCGCGTGATCAAAGCATTCTTAGTGCTCAACCAGGGGAGGAACTGCCACAGTGGGTTCCTTCTCAGCAGATGATCCAGCTCAGGTACCTGCCCCACGATACCATTGTACGTCTGGGACTTGTCGATCGTCTTAATCGCGTTGTCCACGTCCCGACCTTGTTCGAGAAAACCAAAGCTCCTGCTGAAAGCCACCTCCCCGAGCACGTCAAAGGCAAAGTAGTGAAGGTAATCGCCCAAGTAAAACACCCCCCTGTTCTGCGCAATGTGCTCGTCGATTTTGCGCGCCAGCAGCTCGATGGTGTCGTCGATAAAGGGACTCAGCTGTTGCATGGCAGCCATGCTGTAGGGCACGTTGGCGACTCGCTTCTTTTGGGCGTGGACATCTTCTCGGGTCTCGGTGAAGATGTCGGGGTTCTCGGGTGGTGGGAAGACGCCGTAGAAGGGGGTCTTGAAGAAGCGCTTGCCGGCGCTCAGGAGGGTCCTTGCTGCTTCAGGTGATGCTACCGAGACCTCGTTGGGGGCAATCCTCACGACAGGACCGTACTTGCGATGAAGTTCGATGTGATCGAGGTGTGTTCGGCCGCTGGCTGTGGAGAGGACCTTCCATAGACGCGAACAGGAGGCCAGGAAGGGACCGGGATATTTGCGTAGTGGTGAGGCGTAGCGTTTGTAGGCGGCACGGATGACGATGGCGGATAGGAGGATGTATAGCCAGTAACTGGCGAGTACAGTAGCTGTTGTGCCGATGAGTGCTCGTGTCGGCGACACTTTGCCATCTTTGACTTCTAGCACGACACCCATGGTGAGGATGCTATCCTGGACCACCGATAATGAAGGGACTTGTTGACGAAAGGAGCTTGGATGTTCTCGATCTTTGCTGTCTAACTCGGGAATCGGATTTTCAGTTCTGATGTCACCTAAGACTCTGGTAGTAGTATGACAACTGTTGAAGTTGACTGCTGCTCCTGGTTCTGGGAGCTTATATCACAGGGAAACAGGTAGGTGACATGACTGGTTGCACAGAGAGAGGTAGGGTGAGATCATGTATTACCGCTATCCGGGTATCTAGAGGGACTCATATGGTTATATGGGAGAGCCGGTAACCATCCCCCTCTCACAACCATCGTGATAAACATCTGCCGAAGGAGAAGAGGAGATGGTTGAAGCTTATGCCAAGGGCGGGTGGTTAGACGAACCATTAGACGAACCCAGCGCCCCGAACCGAAGCTTTGTCACACCTGTCGTTGGTAACCGTTGAATGAATGTCTTATTGTCATTGGAGGTTAGTCTATCAGCCCCTGGGGAGGAGAGAAGGCGGGGAGTTGGGGTAGTTCCATTAGTTGACAAAGCATCTCGGCAGTAAAAGTAGACCGCGATCATTGTCTGAGACACTCAGCCTAGACGCTTGGGAAATGGAATGCGTAGGTGTTGTCATGGTGATCCTCTGAAGACCAAGTAACAAGCAAGATGTGGTAGTACCCTCTTGTTGCAGTTCTTCAGTCGTGTAAGTCAAGGTGACATTGCGGTAGTCTCTCCACAACAGTGAGATGGCCGAAGAGCTTGATACTTGGAATTTCCTCGATGCCGAATTCCGCAACTCCTCCTATGTTCCATCTTCAAGTCGTATTCTCAAAGTCAAGAAAAGCGGAGAATGAGTGAGTGACAGATCCAGGTATTCGAAAGAAGTGTCTGACAAAGCCTCTTTCGTCTTCTCCGCAGAAGCTTACGAGAACATGACAATCGGCGTTTAACGGTGTCTTGTGGTTTCTCGGCAGTTGATCTGGATGCCCCCTCTGTAACGACAAAAACAGGCTGAAGTGAGAGTTGGAGAGGCAAGTCAAAACTGATGTACACCGTGTGTGAGGAGAGAGTGAGGAGTGAGAAAAGAAGGCGTCAAATAGCAAGTCTCGAGAGACGAGAACAAGGAAAGTGAAAAGTGGGGCAACTGTCACTGCCGGCCGGAAATAATGTCAAGTGGAGACAGTTTGTGCAGCACAGTGCCGCATACCGCTTTTTTTCATTCAAATGGGATTTATCCTATCCCCCTTACGGTCTAGTAAATCTGGGGAGCACCTGCAGGCAAGGAGGCCAGCGGGGCCGGCGAGCTGAACAAACCACTCAGAGCGACTGGCAAGTCTGTCATGCAAGTGACAGAAGGACAGCTCATGCCTTAGACTGTGTTGAGCCTAGTTCCCGCGTTTAGATAAATCCCATTTGAATGAAAAAAAGCGGTAGTCACGCTGACAGTTCTGGAGGCGCCACTGTAAATCCGGGGGTGGGGAACCGACCTTTCCCTTTCCAGCATAGACCGAACCTAAATTCTTCGTTCCAAGCTGGTCGGGTCAGTTGATGCTTTCTGAACACCAGCAAGTCATGCCGAGCGAACGACAGCTGAATCCTGGATGTGTTTCTTCGCTCGGATATTGTTACCGAGCTGGGTATGATTACTCCACATCGCCTATCGGAATCCGGAAGAGCTGTGATATTCTCATCTCTCTTGCGTATGTTGTTGTGGTTCATCCGATCAAGACTGTGTTGAAGGGAAATCGTTTTCCATCGGATATTCTTTTGACTTGTTGACAACTCTTTGTTGCCCAAGAGATCCCCTGTGAAAACTGTACTGAAAGGGTTAAAGACATATTATGGTTCAGACTGCCCATCGACAGAACAATCGCCATGAGCACTGCCATCAAAAGTGTCTGTATCAGCCACGCAAGCTCACACACCCAACATCCGCTCGGATATGAATACAATAAGGATATCTTCTTCAACGGCCTTCTAGTACATAGAACTAGTAGATACTACATCCCGTCTTAACTTCCAACTTTCCACAGAGTGTGTGTCTTTGTCTTGTACAACAACTCCAACGAAACCCGAACGTGTGTTTTATGTTTTACCATGGACGCCAAAACGCCAAGCAAATGCCAAGCAACGATTGATTCTTCTTCTTGCAGCAATGTCGCTTTCAATCAATCAACCCAGTCCAACCAGTCCCGTCCATCAGTCCCTTCAGATCAGTCAAAAAGATATTAAACCTCAACAGCCTTCTTCGCCGCAGCCTTCTGCTTCCTCAACGTCGCTTTCCGCGTGGCAATCTCCTTGTCGAGCTTGTCGTCGTTCCCCTCGGGGAGAGCAGCAGGAGCAGCGGCGGCCTTCTTGGACTTCTTCTTCGGCCTGCTCTCGTCCTTAGCACCCTCCTCGGCCTTGGCCTCGGTCTCGTCGTCGGCGGCCTTGCGCTTCTTGCCGACGTTGGCCTTCTCGGGCTCGGCGCCGTCGGCGATGACCTTGCTGTCGTCGAGCCAGAGCTCGTCGGTCTGGTAGAGGGGAAGGGCCGCCGTCTCGGGGCCCTTGAGGTAGAAACTCCTGACGTTGCTCCACTTGTGGGGCACGAAGCGCTCGACGAGATCGTTGACGACCTTCTCGACGTTGGCCGCGAGCTTCTCGGCGTCCCAGCTGGCATAGCCGACCTTGATGGCGGTGTTGGTAGAGGGGCTCAGCTAGAAAATATGGGTGTTAGTCTATGTGTAGCATGCACCTTGATGGATAAGTCGTCGAGCGGAGTGAAACATACAGAAACGAGCGCCGAGCCAATGGCCTTGCGGATCTCGGCCACAATCTCTGGTGTAGGTCTAGCATTGACGTTCTCCACGGGATTGCGCTTGGACTTGAGACCCTTGGGCTTGGCCACCCTCTTGCCGTCAACCTTCTCCCTCTGCTTCATGAACACAACAGGAACGGGGCGCTTGGCGGTGCTCTTGAAGAAAGTCTTGCCCAGGTGCTTGGGAAGACGGTTGACGATTCTGTCGTCGGCAAGGAAGATGTCATGGTCGTTGAACAGCTGGCGCTGGGCCTCGTATGTCTTGAACTTGGCCTTGAGATGGCTGACGTCGATGACGCGGGTAATGCGGTTGCGCAGGTCCTCGGGGAACTCCTCAGAAGCGACAACGTTCTTGTAGTGGCGCTGGGGGTCGGCGACGATGATGCAGATGGTAGACTCGTTATCGGCGTTCAGGGGGTTAGGGAGGACAATCTTGGAGGGTTGCAGACGGTTCGTGTCGGCGATATGCTTCTTGGTGGTGAGAGTAAGCCAGACCGGGGTCTCGGCGACGGTCGACTCCTCATCGGCGAGAAGGTTCTTGGAAACGGCAGTAGAGGCGGCGGTGGCCTTCTTGATGTGGGCGAGGAGGGCCTTGGAGGCCTTGGTGATCTGTTGATTTCGAGGGTTAGCAAGTCGGGGAAAAGGCCAATTGCATTGATCAAGAGATGACAAACCTGGTTAGGGTCGACGGGAGAGACGACGGCGTCAGACGCCTTGACAACGGATGTGGACTTGGACATCTTCGTGGGCTGGGGAAGAAGATATCTTTGGGTGGGGTTGATGTGAGTTGAGACGATCGCGATACGAGTCCCAGGTGTTTTTTCTCCCAGAGCGACAGAAGGCACCCTCTGGAAATTTTGGGAGGTCCCGTCGGTGCACTGACGCTTATTTTTTTCCTGCTATAAGCTTATCGATAAGCTAGACAGGCATGCGATAACAGACGATAAGGCGCCGTCAGGGGCTAAATATGGAAAATGGGTCCGCGGAATGTGGGGCACATGGTGCCTGTGATTGTCTGGGCCTTGCGCTATGGCGGCAGACTGCAGCTGCTCTTCCACGCTGTTGGGACCAGAGCATCGTTTTCTTTTATCATCACATGCGTCGGTGTCTTCTTCAAACAGCACCTGGCAACAGCCTGACTAGATAGCCATCTTCATTTGGTTTGTAGATGCCTTTCCATCTACATTGCTAGCAGCTACCTCATACACCAGGCCAGATAACCACGGCCAGTTGATCCTCCCTCATTTCATCATCGTTGCTTGAATTTCCAAGCAGTGATATAACCTCTTGCTTTTCCAGATGCTCCTACATGACGTGCCGACAAATAGCTGTCACTCCTCGACAGCATCGGTTGACCTCCACAGCAGATCTCGACTCGAGTCTCTTCGTCTTCTCTCCTCCCTCTTCTCTTGGGCCAATGGGGCAAACCTACAACACAGACGCTGACGCCTGATAAACATGTATATAAAATCGAACAAAAACGACGCCCTGCGCTATGCGGCCCCCCCGAAGCATGCAAATATAGATTTTGGGAGACAGATTGAACTCCCCATGACGTGTTAACATGGACAGTGAATGGGGGCTTATATCGATTTTTTGCTTTTGCAGAAAACACAAACAGAGATTCTCCTTGGTAGATGCTTTGACGACATAACGCCAACAGCGGGATTGGGAGAATGGTACAATGGGTATGGGTAGGGGCAGAGTGTTGGGGGATAGGTGTTGGGCATGGGGTGGGGTGCGGTGATGGGGTGATGTGATGATGATAGGGCGGATGTGGTGATACGATCAGGGAGTGCGAGGTTTCTTCCAATAGTATTGCTGTTACGGGTGGACACGACATGTTAACCGATTGATCTTGCATAGCAAACGGTAAGGCGGTAGAGAAGGAAAACGCTTACCTTGTGCTGCTTGCGGCAGGCCCTCAAGCTAGGCTTCCGCAAGCCGTCCGTCACAGCCAGGCGACGGTGCTCATCGGTGTCGAATTCGGGCACATAATAATACTCGCTTTCAAGCGGCTTACCGGCAGCATCCTTGCCCTGGCGTTCGATGATACCAATGCAAGCTGTTGCCTCAATGAGCCTGCGCAATTCATCCTTGGTTACCTGTCTCCGATCATCCGCGGGAAGATTGTTCATGATAGTCGACAACGGGGTGGATGACAGTCTGGAGAAGGCGAGTTGGTTGATGACATGATTGGAAATGGTTGCCGTCAATTCCTCGCTGAGGTTGTTGACAGGTGATGGTGAGCGAGGAGCCGGGGTAGGAGAGGCCTTCCGAGCGGCACCGGCTGTGTTCCCGCTTGCGGACTTCAGAGGCTTCGGGGTGACACTACCAGCCCGCTCCTCATCGGAGCTGCCACTGTAGTCGCGGTCGGGAGTACGGGCTCTCGGGGGTGAGGTGGCTGTGGTGAAAGTTTCGAGACGGCTGGACAGGTTCTCGCCGCAGGGACCGAATGCATGTATGATGGGATCATTCTCCTCATCCGGATCTTGGTCGGCGTAATCCTCATCTGATCTCGGATCGCTCAGGTCACTCGAGATGGAAAAGCTCTGGTCCATGCTGGTGATGAAGCTAGCATCTCCCCTGCCAGTATCTGTCAGCTTGGGCAACTCCTGTTCATCCTCCTCTTCATCCTCATAAATCTCAACAGCGGCACCATTATCATCATTGTCGGATAGCAAGTCGTCCAGGTCGGCCTTTGAAGTCGATCCGTTGACGGGCGTGGGTGACTCGGGGCTGCTGATACGTCTCGGTCGTCGAATGGGGCTGCCCTCGTCGGAATCGGAGCCCGGTCGCCGGCCACGTCGCATTGGCCTCGGTGTTTCATCCCACGAAGAATCGCTCAACGGTGCTGACGAGTCCCGCTCCTTCTCCCGCGGCGGCCACTGCACGAGGACCCTGGTGTCATGAACGTCGATCATGATCTCCGCACCCTCGGTTTCCGAAGTAAACGAATCGCCCTTTGCCAACTCCCATGTCTGCCCTTGGCAATGAAGCTTCAGACCGTTCCAACCCGTACACGTAATCTCGACCTTGTTGGGCTCAAGCGCTTCGGTGGCGGGAATATATCGAGCGTGGACATGAACTCTGCTGACCAGTCTGTTTGACGAGAGTTGATAGTGAGACGAGTTGCTGGACCTCCCCATGAGAAGCGTCTCTCCATTCTCGTTCAAAACCACGGCGCGTACGTCAGAAAGGGGGGCGCGTTCCGACACGGTCGACAACGTCCTTTGAAGGCCGGGGCGGGGGGCCATATATGGGGCGGCATATCCATAGTTGTATCCGACGCGTGGAGGGCTTGACGAAAGAATGCCAGTACTCGAGGTCGGGATGGGCGTGGGGTATTTCAGAAAGGCATTGGACGTGGCCTGCCGCTTCGAAGGCCGAGGCAGACCTGGGGATGAGGACAAAGGCTCAAACGGCGGCAGCAGTGACGGGGCCGGGCGCTTGATGCCTGCTACCGAGGGCAAGGTTGGCTCCATCCCGCTGGTAAACTTTGTTGCCGATGGCGATGAGTCCATGTTGTGGTGATCCTGTCAGGTACTGATCATGACAATTGGCGGGACAGGATGAGGAATTGAGCTCTAGGAGAGGGTGGTGAGAGCTTGGATTCTGAAGTGTGGTGGCCCAGGATCCGAGGTGAGGTTCAGATTGGAGGCGCTTCCAAGGTCGCGTTCTCCACGTCCAGATCGCGTCCGATGTGCGGTCTTTTCCCCCTCCGCTACAGCTGCCGTCCACTGCCGTCCAGCTGCCTACTTCCTGGCTTGGATTGGGCCACTAAGTCTCCTGTCTCCGCGGTCTGTTTACCTGCAACAAGGGACAAGAAAAAGGGTCTAAAAACAGAGCTGGAAAAGGAAGAGAAAGCCAAGGGACGGGAATCGTCAAGAAGCCAAAAGACGGGGTTCTGCGAATCAAGACAACGCTTTGCAAATCTGGCCTGTCTTCTATGATGGACCAGACAAGCGAAGCCAGGGCAGAGGAAATACTGTAGCCAAGGGAGTGGGGATGAGTAAAGTATTTAAAAAGGCGATATGCACCATCTGGATTTCGCGAAAGGCCGCGCCCGTGCCTGTGGGACCCATTCACCAAAAAGGAGCATGGGTGAGCGTGCCTGACTTTTTTGTCCGGACGACACCAGCTTCCTGTTCAGTTTTGAGACGCGATCTATCCGGATCGATTGAGACGTGCCTGCGGTTCCATCCGTTAAACGCGGCGCTGGCAGCAGCCTGTAAGCGGGCGTGCCTGTGCCTGTCGTGGCTGTCGTGCCAGTGTCTGGATCGCGCTTTTGGCGTTGACTGGCAGCGTGTGCCATCTGAACCGTGCAGCACGCATTTTGGGGGTCTGTCTGGTCTGGTAGCGGCTGCTCAGCACTGTCATGCCACTGCTGGGCGGGCGATCAGCGGACGGGAAGCTACGACTACAGGACAGGCACAGGCGGGCCGGGTTACGGAGGTCCAGCACCGGTCCATCGGGGGGTCGGGGAATATCTCATGCTCGGCATCCTTGCTCTCGGATCATAGCAACCTCCACTCGATCCTTCTCCGTTTGTCCAATATTTGATGACTGTTTTATTTTCTTTCCATTGTATCCAGTCCGCTGTTCTCCGGTGAACAATCATCATCCATCATGGAGCGAAAGATCAAGGTCAATGAGCACTTTGTAAGTAGTCCACACTTTCATGGATTCAAACAGTGGATTGACCACTGATTGTTCATCCATTTGCCTATGACGTCTTTGCTTCTTCAACATTCAAATATCCACGAAAGTTTCCCACGAACATGCTGGATTGTTTACTCTACGATTGCTCCTCTCGGCGGTCGTATTCATCAAATTCGTGACCGATGGCGTTTTCACCATTGGAAAGCTCGGATTGCGCAGAGCCTTCCTTGGCTTTCTTTGATAATGCAATGGCACCCAAGGTCTCTCCAATATTCGCATATCAGCTTGTTTCCTCCCCACGACTATACATAACGGGATACGGAGGACTCCGTCCAAACAATAACTCACCAACCACCTGCCACTCTCACTCCAAAGTCCGAGTCTGGCGCGTTCACACCGCGACGAAACGTGCAAAGCTGAACTCCACCTCCGTATGTACCCGGTCAGCAGGTACCCCTCGATCCTTCGGATCTCGACCAAAGCTGTTCCAGCCTTCACATTGCCAGGCGATGGAATGGATGACCGCTTAGATGAACAGCAGCTTCCCCTTTTTGCGATCATAATTCCACCATCCACGACTTCTTTGCTTCATTCTGGGACAGCTGTCCTAGTTCATTGAATATACGAAAGATACTAGTCCCTTTCATCACATGTTTTTCCCCCTCCATGTTCTCCTACCATCACAGTTATACTCAAGACGAGAATCACAGCGCTTCCACTCAGGACTGAGACCGCTCGCATATCGGTAGCCTTCTTCATCCAAAAATCTACAGGCACGCATGCCATGCGCTGTCTCAAAGTCAACCCCGTACCTTGCATCAGAATTGAAACCTACGAGACATTACTTGGTCGACATTGGGAATTTGTTCCGTCATTAGTCAGGGCGGATATCGATCCCTTGCTTGGTAGCGATGCAAGCACTTAAAGTGTTGAAGAACAGCCGAGGTTCACAGTTGCCATGGTGAATAGCGGTTGACCATTGTATAAGATCCCAATGTCAATAAAATCCTACGCCCTGTTGCCATTACCATTATCCAATATCCATGACTCCAAACGCTAAAAGGACCAAACTGTCCTGAATCCAAACCCAAGAAACTCCTAAAACAGAACTGCTGTTATATACGGAGGAGCCAATCACCCCTTAAGATCCCATAGGCACCTTTGACCAAAACTATGCATCGTCATCAGAGGTCACCGCCCCCAAGCGTAATCGGTCTCGGAGCACTCTTCTTTGCCTTCTTCAACGGCCCAAAGAACTCCGCAAACGTCTCATTCAGCAACTGATCCGTAAGCTGCATATGATCCCCTGGCGCAGTGCGGAAGTGCAGTCCACCTTTACGATCCAGATCGCGCAGCCCGATCCAGTCCTCCGAGTACATCCTCCTCGCGCGGAGGGGCGTAACCTCGGTGCCATTAACCTCATCAAACCAAGCCGTCTCCTTGGGCACGACCGTAGTATCATCCTCGAACATGTACAACACCAGATTCTCCAGCTTAGACAGGTTCTCCCTGTATGTCTGGTTCTTGAACTTCCGCTCGTTGTTGATGTCCGCCAAAAAATTAGAGTGCTCGAGGTATTGCTCGTACTCGTCGGGGTTGCGATAGTACTGCGCCGGCACGAGCCGGCTCTGGACGAACTGCGTCCAGGCGTTGCCCTTGAGCAGCGCCATGGCGCCGCGGCAAACCCAGTCGGACCACGGACAGTCGCGGAAGGCGCTGATGCCGTTGTGTTGGGAGCCGAACGTGACGAGGTTGCGGACGGGCGGGTTGTTGCAACGCTCGATGTAGCCGCGCAGGAACTGGCCGCCTTGGCTGAAGCCGAGGGCGTCGATGGCGGGCGCGGTCGAGAGGATCGGGTGCGCGGCGATGTCGGCGCAGGCTTTGGCGACTTGCTCGGTCACGTTGCCGAGGAAGGTGGCGGAGCGGTCGCGGCTGCCGTCGTCGTCCATGCGGATGAAGTAGACGAGCGTGCCGGGGTTGACGGCGTCGGCGAGGGCGCCGACTTCGCGGAGGCCGGCGGCTGAGTAGCTGTCTCCTAGGCCTGAAATGGGAAATGGTTAGTTGCGAACGGTTGTTGGAAAACCACGTATAGAGGTAAGTATGTCGGACTTACCATGCCAGATGACGAGCGGCAGTGGTGTGTCGTCGATGTCGTCGTCGCTGAGCGGCTTCTGTACGGGACTGGCCAGCGCGGCTGCGATAAGCGAGCCGCTGGTAAACAACAGCTTCAGCTTCTTGGAGATCGCCATCGTCGTCCTCGAATTTTCAATGGCCTTGGATTATTTTGAGAGGAATTTTGGAAACTGCTGAACTAACGTCAAGCAGATGCGACAAAGAAGAGCTCGCGAAGAAGCAGCTGACGTCCAGGCGGCTAAGAAAGGTGCCTGCGTTGTTCCTCGTGGCGATGCGCCAGCGCCGATGCCAGCACCGCTTGCAGCTTATCAGTTGCCGGATGCACCGGCAGGCAGTTTGGCAGCGCAGGATTCGGCTAACAGTGGGGAGCTGTGCATTTTGAAGCTTCCCATTGGTCGGAAGCTGTGAGTACCTCGCTGGCCTACACGACAATGCCCCTGCGCCGAGAGGCTCACCTTCCCTCCAACTTCCACTGTTCCCCGTTCCAACTTCATCTCTTCTCTTTCTTCATCCTCCGTTGTGATTTTTCTTCCATCAAACTGGTCAAGCCTGCAACTGAATTGCCATTCTACCGGTACTTCTCTTATCAAATCTCGTCCTCGTAACCCTTGCTTGAACTCATGCTTCGTTCTCCCCCTCCTCGGAGTTTCCCCCTTACCGCAAGAGCGATACACCACCCTCCACGCACCACTGCTTCGAACTCATCACAAGCAACACCAATTCTCTCACGCAAAAATAACTCCACCCATATACGAAAGCATCAATCGAACACTCACCCAATATCTACCTACGATCCTCGTCGCCGGAATGGCATCATTACGTATCCGGGCACCCTGCCGAAGTCCTCACGTGTCGCCTATAAGCCCGTTGTCCGCATAAGATTTCAACAACTAAGGCAAGATGGCCGAGCGGTCTAAGGCGCCACGTTAAGGTTAACCCTTAATCTGAGTTACAACTCAAATCCGTGGTCCGAAAGGGCGTGGGTTCGAATCCCACTCTTGTCATAATCTTTTGCATTTTTGTTGTGCTCCCGATGAAATGCTTCGGGATGGTGAGCTTTGCTTTTTGCCGGCGTCTTGATCTTATTGAAGTTTCTCTGTGATTTCTTTTTGGTCTTGATCATTTTGCTAGTCCGAGACGTGACTAGTGTTCATAACATGCTGGACGGCTTATTAGGGCGAGTCCTTTGATCAATATTCCAGGAGTTTGATACATGCCTTTCACTGGATGGAAAAGACTTCACATGATCATCGATATTCCAGGACATGTGGCTTGGACATGTTTTCTATCTATCCCAAGGCCTCGCACTTCGTCTCAACAGCTTTTGTCAACGGAGCAGTGCTCATTCAAGAAACTAAACTACTACACACACCAGGACTGGCTTGTGCAGCTAAGTTGTCCTCCGATCGGATTTGAAGCATTTGACTGTTGAGATTAGAGTCTGACCTTGCGGGTTCAGTTGACTCTTACAAGGTTGGTGCTATCAAAACATTTGGGGTTGTTATTGCAATGATCGAGGGCATATCATTTGGTCACTAACTACCATGCGGGAGAACTTGTTCTTGAATATGGTCACTCTTCATTATTATCCTTGATAACGGTTTGCAGAAAGGGGGGAGTGGGCTCCAACATGGATTTCTCCTTTCCATGGATCGCATAAACATTAATATCCAAAGCTATCGTCTTCTTGAAGGAAACTCTTCGGGGTCTACACGGCCGTCACTCTTTACTATCCAACGGCCCACGATACTCAACCCGAACCCCTCTCTCTTCTCAGTACTATCCAGCGAAGAACTTGCCAATATCCTCACATGCGCAGACCCCCGTTCCACATCATCCACCTCCAAAACCTGCACATCACTACTACCAGCGCTCCTACGGAAGCTCCCAAGCACAATGTCCCTCTCACTCTCCGTCTCTGTCGTCATTGCCCTTGTCCACGGCCTTTTATTCCGGCCGTTCACACCTCTCGGCTGTCCATGCCATTGATACTGATGCGTCCCAGACCTGGGAACATTGCGTCCCGCTCCAGCACCACCGCCACCACCGGCACCGACAACGTTACTATCGTTACTCTTCCCGATGTTACTCTCCAAGCTGGGGAATACCCTGACAAGCAACTGGCGCATGGCAGGCAAGCAGGCGCAAATTACGGCGACGTGGTATTCGACGGCGGACCAAACGGCCACGGGGTAGTAGTCCCAGGTTACGTTGGTAGAGGGCTGGAAGGCGAGGAGGGAATGGAGGCGGATTATGGAGATCATTGTGTCGCTGGGAGGATATTAGCAAACGGGCCCGGGTAAGGGGGGGCAGAAGGGTGAGGAAACCATGAGATAGATGGAGGAGACCAGTAGAGAGGCAGAGAAGAAACTTACAAAACTCCTACACACAACATCAACCCCACGGCCAACTTCTTCTTCCAATCCATGTTAAGTTTTCGGAGCTGAGACAGCGGGATGGCCATGATCCAGAGGTCGAGGACGATGGTGACGATGGACAGGGTCCATGCCGAGGTGTTGATGTTGTCACTGTTTTTTTTTTCTCACGGTTAGCAAACCCGTTCCTTTTTCTTTTCCCTTTCCCTTTTCCTTTTCCTTTTCCTTTTCCTTTTCCTTTTCCTTTTCCTTTTCCTTTTCCTTTTCCTTTTCCCTTCATTCCCTCCCTTTTCTCCATTCATTCCCTGCTCACATATCCATTCCATCTCAACCCACTATCTCACCACTATCCATCCTACCATCTCCCCCCCCTCTCTCTCAACACCAAAGACAAAAAGATAAAAAAATAAAAAAATAAAAAATAAAAAAAAATAATACTCACCACCGTCCCTCATGCTCCCCATCCCACCCCTCCCAAAAAAACTTAACATTCGGCTTACACCCCATCGGCAACAAAAACAACACCCCCACCACTCCCACCACCCCCACCGTGCACCACAACACCCTCCTCGTCCTCACGGACTCCCCAAAGATGCGCAAGTACATAAACAAAAACGGCATCTTGACATACGCCATTATTGCAACGTAGTACTCAATCAACACATAGAACACCTTCAAAAACCACGTCACCTCTTTTGGTGTCAGCGTCCAGACGTCTCTCCCTATTCCCGCCCGGGCGAGTGAATGGGAGATTAGGACCGTGTAAGGGATGCCGAGCGGGATGGAGAGTAAGATGACCCAGTCGTCTAGGCCTAGACGGCCGGAGGGGTGGGTTAGGAGGCGGAAGGCTAGGCGGGAGAGGACGAGGAGGGGTGAGAGGATGCCGAGGGTTAGGGTTAGGACGACTAACTCGGAGGAGCGGTTGCGGGGAGTGTCGTGGCAGAGGGTGGCGGTTTGATTGAGGGCGCGGAGGAGGGGGATTGGAGGGCAGGAGGTTGTGAGGCAGGATGTTAGGGAGGGGCGGTGGTGCGGGTCGGGGGAGCATAGGCAGGTGAGGAGTTCGGAGGATGTTGAGGAGGTGTTGTAGGAGCAGGGAAAGAGCGTGAGTAGCGGGATTATGCACTCATCCTGGGAAGAGAGAGAGTGTCAGCTTTCCAGGTCTGTCTTCTTAGGGTGGTTGTGATAAGAGTGGTGTGTGGCTTGACTCGATAATCACGATGCTTCATGTAGTGTTCTGGGGTGGAAGTAGACTAAACCTACCGCGCAACTAGGATAACCCTCCAGAATCTCTGATACAGCCGTCTTTGTGATATTGTAAGCTCTCACCGGCGAGGAGAGAAGAATCAGGAACAAGAGAAACTGAACAAAAAGTTCACAAAGTGAGCGCCTTAAAACCGGAGACATACCCATATCTTTCTTTCCTGGGCCTCTTGGCCCGTGAAATAAGGTAGGACCCGAAGAGAAAGAGGCTGAAACTAAAACCGAAGTTGAAGCCGAATAGAAGTAGAACTAGTAATGTGGTGAAACACGAAGCTTATTTCCCACGTGCTGCTGTCCCATCGTGAAGAGAAAACAAAAAAGAGAGACAAGGCGTTAAGGGTATGCCGAACAATAGAGAAAGATTGTGGTATTTGAGGGGATCACAACCATGGGAAAGAGGGTGATGACGGCGTACACGGAGACATGGAGAGCCGCAGAAGTAGTACCTAGTGTCACCGGTCTCCCAATACATGGGACTGGGTAGTCTGCGTACACACACACATCTTGATATCGACCGGCTTCTTAGTATCTGTGCTGTGTGTGTAATACATGTAACCAGCCTACCTACATCCGTCTTCGGTATGGCTGTTGTAGGGATGTACATATGTATGGAAGCACGGAAGCCATAACATGTTGTCAGAAGCACAGTGTCCCTGTGCTACCCGTCTTTGCGTCTCTGGCTATCTGCGTCTCTGCGTGTGTACCAGGTAGGTAGGTAACAAACTTCGATTGTTCCACGAGAAGCAGGGACAGGGACAAAAGCCATCCAGCACCTTTTTGTCTGTATGTGAAAAGGAAATCATTGAGAAGGAAAAGGAAAAAAGGAAGGTGACACACACCTTTTTTAGACCCAAAACACCACTCGGCATCCTTCCCCCACGTTCCCCGGTTATCAATTTGGGTCACTGGGGATTGAAGGCAATGTTTGGGGCTCAAATATATTGCATCCATTGGGTCCTGACATGGAAATGTGCGTTGTGCATATGTCATGCCCTGTCCCTCGAAAGAGGCACCTTTCACGGCAGACAAAGCTCTGTGCCTGTGCCCGTGACACCTACACAGCAGCGGATATGTACATGTGCATGTAGATTTATATGTGAGTGAGATAGAGAGATCCGGCTTCCTTCCTTTCCGTTGCTCGTTTGGTACTACCAAGTGCCGGAATTGAGCTATGTAGAACGTAGAACAACGGCGCATAGCCTCCTTGAGGTAGATTGTGTTGTGATACCTTGGTCTGGACTTGTTCTGTTTTCCGTCGGTTCGTGGTCTGCGTCTCCCGAATTTGTGCAAGTTGAAAGTTATTGACAGTCTTCTTTGGCCGAGGGGGCGATATCAGATGAATTCGATATTGAATCTTGTGTGAGAAGCGAAGATATGAGAGCGGATTGGCTAGCACATATCATGACACAAGCGGCATCAATTCCCGTTGCAGGATCTGTTATCAGCGTCACTGGTCATCCCCCATCCCAGCGGTTGTTGGCTTGCTGTCTTTCATGACTCTGTATATCGCGGGAGTACCCTTCAAAACAGTACCTAGACGCGGGGACTATCCTCTGTCGTCACGGTTTCGATACCAGCAGAGTGCAAGCGAATATGGTCCTGCCCTGAGCTGAGTACAGAGTTGCAATGCCCTTCCCACTGCTACCATACCTAGTTACTGATAAGGTTCCCCAATGCTACCAAATAGGAAGCTGAACCATCCCGCGCCTTTCCAATTGCGCGGGTGTGAGAGTCAGCTACAGGGTGTAGTGAGTTTCAGACCCCTAGACGACACGGGAGGAGGCTATTCCCATATGATGCCATGCATGAGGTGTGGAAGATGTGTGAAAGGGATGCGGATGAAACAAGACACGAGGGCTCCAGGATGTCTGGATATTTTACACATCTAAGTAGAGCCACGTGCATCATTGTCTAGGGCTGACCCTTGTGGAAGCTTTACATCGCCAGGTATCGCCAGGCACCCAAATTCCAGCCTCATGACGTGAATAGTAGGCGAAAAAATGATGCGACTGGCTGATGAGAAAAAAGTAGCTTGTATCGTTGACTTCAGACTTTACTCGATCTCCGGGTTGACGCAGATGGCACGAGAGTTGCACATGTTTGCCCTCGTGAATGCTCGGAGCGGTCTGCTCTTGTTTCGAACAAACAGATGTACCTAGCCGTCCAGATATTCGGGTCGGCATGTAAGCCCATTTCGGGAGTTCACCGCAAAGTTGGTTGCCATATGAAACCATTTTGGGCCGACCGGGAAGATATTCGAGATCTAAGCCAGGTACCATTCCAAATAATGTGCTTCATCAGGTGAAAGGTGGGTATTTCAAGAGAGATCGAAGAAGGGTATTTTTGGTGAGAGACGCACGTTTTATTTACAGCATAGTATCCTGAGTAAACCCGTCTAAGCAGCCTCATGCCGACTTGACAGCGAGCTTCTCCTTCATCTCGGTCTTTATCCTGGTGATGGTGCCAGAACCGCTGTAGACCATGGCGGTGTAAACCATGGCCACACTGGCGCCAGCATTGAGAACCTTCAAGGCCTGCTCACCGTTGGTAATTCCACCAGAGGCGAACAGAACCTTTTGCGCAGCGCTCTTGTCGGACTCAGACTTGAGAGCATAGCCGTCCAGCATCTTGCGGTACCTCCCAATCAGGCTAACAGTGCGCTCGAACAGAGCAGGGCCTGAGAAACCACCCTCCTCGTGGAGAATATTGGGCTCGTCGTCGATCAGCTTGACGCCCTTGGGAACGATGCCGGTCCGGCGCTTGGTGGTGTTGCCGACAATGACACCGTCGACACCGCTGTTCCACACAGCCTCCACAACACCTTCCATCTGTGTATCATCATCCTCATCGGGCGAAACCTTGACCATGACTCTCGGCTTGGTCTTCCTCTTGGTTTGCTGGGCCGCATCCACAACAGCAGAAAGAAGCTTGGTCAACGGTTCGGTAGCCTGTAGGTCGCGTAGGCCGGGGGTGTTGGGGCTGCTGACGTTGACGACAAGGACGTCGGCGTAGGGGGCAAGCTTGTCGACACAGTAGACGTAGTCGCGAATGACAGCGTTGACATCCTTCTCGTCCGTCTTCTTGTTCTTGGCGATCTGGACGCACAAGAGACGGCCAGGGTGGAGACTACCGGGAGGGATGTCATCAGTACCCTCCTCGTTCAGCACCTGGTTCTCGGTAAGACCGACAGAGCGAGCGAACTTGCGAAGGCGTTCGCGCAAGCGAGTGGCCATGGCGTCAGCGCCGCGGGAGTTAAGACCATAGCGGTTGATCAGACCGTCGATGCTGGGAATGCGGAAAACTCTGGGCTTGGGGTTGCCCTCCTGAGGGAAGGGAGTGCAGCCACCAACCTCGACGACTCCGGCACCGAGGGCGAACAGGGGATCAGGGATCTCGGCGTCCTTGTCGAGGCCAGCAGAGATGCCGATAGGGTTGAGGAGCTGCTTGCCGAAAACATTGACGGACAAGGGACCGTTGGGATACTCGGGAACTCTCTCGCGAATGTGAAGGCCAACCTCATAGAGGCCCTTCAGGGCGGCAGTACCAACATGGTGAGCTTCTTCGGCATCAGGATAGATGGTGCGAAGGAGGCGAGGAACAAGGTACTGGTGGACGGAGGCGCGGGTGTCTGTCGCGTAGTAGTAGCCGACACCGAGAACGGCAGCAAGAGCGGTGGCGTAGGCGGAGAGCTTTAGACGGCGGGAAAGAATCGAGGGATCGGCGACGGCAGCTTTGGTGGGCTCGGTAGGGGTAGCGGTGGTGGTGGAGGTGGTGGTCGTCGTCGTTGTCGAGTTCGGGCGACGAGGAAAGGACTGGAGTCTTGGCTTGGGCGCAAGAGGGCGGAGGGCCGCTGAGAGGGCAGGTCTTGTCCTGAGGTAGGGGGCGGCCATTGTGAGGGCTGTCGAGTGTTTGCTGGACCAAGCCAACACTCAATGTTTTGGTGGAAGAGAGAGGAAGCTTGGGTTGCTTGGGTGACTCGAAGCGAAGGGTGGAGATGACGATGACGATTAGATGGGACGGGGACGACTCCGAGCCGGAAGCTCCAATTCTTCCAACCTCAGCTCAGCTCATGAGGTGGCATTATACCGAAGCTCCAGCCGTTGTCCGGTGTCCGGTCGGGGCTCCCCCGCCAGTTTCTCGCCCGACTACTCACCGAGAGCGGAGACCCCACTGAATTTGGGCTGATGTCAACTGGAGAACGGGCGGGTACCTGACTCCCCCCCACTATAATTCCTCTACGGTTTCATCTTTCAGGGACCATCCACCCACTGCCATGTGCCCCTGATTTAAAGATGGAAGGTCGTTCATCAGTGCGCCTTCTTCGAGGACAGTGACACAGCATCACATGTACCTCTCCCCTAACATCACCTAGAACACATGGAGAAGAAAAGAACAAACCGAAGAAAAACAACAAAAATGTATTCGCTCAACTGACACGATATCTCCATGTCGATGCAAACCAAAACCGCCCAAGAACGCCGACCCATGCTATGATGTCTATGCAACTCCCAAATGCCAAATAACCCATCCTCTAGGTCTCCGATGAAAATGCGCCCTCATCCGTCCCGCTAACTCACAGCCGCCGTTGCCATCTCTGTTCGCGTCGATAGCTCTACAACTTGTCGCGCCGCGTGTGTCGATTCCGCAACAACTGGAGCTTCGACCGCCTTTGCCGCCAGCGCCAGCGCCAGCGCCGGTGCCTGTTCGATCGACCTCCCATCCTCGGCCTTCCGATTCAAGAAACTCAAATACGTCTGCCACCCAACCGCGACCACGCCCGCAAACAGCGACCGGTACTCCATCGGGATGAACGTAAAGCTGAATGCGGTCACGGCCGGCCAGAGCTTGCACGAGTTGACAAAGCTCACGGGGACCGTGACCCGGATGCGCTCCACGATATTATTCCAGCTCTCGCCCGCGAGAAACGCCTGCATGCCGAAGAAGTACGAGTTGAAGATGGGGGTGAAGCAGATCTGGTTGACCACCACTTTCGTGCCCAGCGAGAGGATGCGCGACGAGTAATTAAAGTTGTTGGACAACCACAACGTCCTGCGGGCGCAACCGAAATACGTCAGTCTCATAATCCTTCCGGTCGCATCATCGCATACACAAGACAAGACAAAAACAGGGAGGGAGGGCTTGCGCCTACCACTTGAAACTGGGAATCGACGATATGGACCCGATAATCAGCGATCGCACCGTCCGCTTGGGGTCATAGTCCCTCCCGCCCATCCTTTGCGCAGAAATATCAGAAAAGAAGTAGATGACCAGCGACGTGGCCACCTGGGTGGTATATGGCCTCTTGCGCTGGGCGCGCGCATATGCGAAGGCTGCCCTCGTCAAGGGCCCGAGTCGCTGCCAGAAGGGAAGGGTAGGGACGTTGCCCGGTGTCGGAATCTGCTCGCCGGCCGTCGGAGGAGGAGGGTTCGGTTTAGTCGAGTATTGCGCCCGACGCTGGCGAACATGGCGAAGAAATTCGACTTTGCGCCGAAGTACGGCCCGGAGTAGTGATTCGGCTGCCATACTGTTTTTGTTTATAGTAGCTATGGTAGGTATCTCTGTCGCCCGATGTCGCTCGTTCGTGGTTGATGTGTTGAACAGTTGAGCGATCCCTCTTCTAACAGCGCTCGCCTTCTGATATTCGCATCACAGTGTGTCTAAGCGCAACAGGAAAGGAAGGGAGGGAAAAGACAAAATGACTCGAACAAAGAGAACAACGGCTTGTCACGGCCTGGTCAAGGGAACCCAAACCAGTGACAAGGCTTAAAGGCCTCCCCCAGATGACAGGATCCACGAGACCCTTCTAGCTGACCCACTTTAGGGGGCCGGCGTCGCTCTAAGAATGTTCGATGGCATGTACCTCTACGCCCTGGAATGTATGGCACAGGTACAAACGCCCAAAACCGCCATGATGTTCACCCCTAATTTTGCCTTGTTGTTCCCTGAATTCCGGGCCGCTCAGGGGCTCCCGTCTGTGCGAGCTTGCCGAGCCAGGAACCGCTAGAATGACTCTGTTTCGCCTGTCACAGCGTCTCCAGCAACGTGGTTGAGCGTGAACGGTCCTCAAAAGGGGCCAAACACACAATGTCAACATTGGGCTAGCCAGTCACGCAATCAAGGCCGCAGCATGGCCACACCAGCACAGGTGAACCATGGGAGGGTGTCCAGGCGAACCCGAAAAAAAATTGAACAACAAAAACAAAAAAATACTTACTAGTACGCTGGGAAACCGCTTGGTGAAAACCCAGATGCCCGCTTGGGATAGATATGCTCGCTATGGGTTAGTATGCTCGCTGTGGGTTAGTATGTTCGCTCGTTCGCTGAGGATAGGGATGTTCGCTCGTTCGCTGAGGATAAGGATGCTCGCTGGATGTTCGCTATAGATAAGTATATTCGCTATGGAAGGTACGCTAAGCCTATATAGGCATTCAGAATTGCTCGCACACACTGTCGGATGAACGGTAGACTTGTAGGGCGGGCTTGCTGCCCGACATTCTTGTTTCATCTTATCGACGAGTTTACAAGAGCACCCGACGAGATCGACATTGCCGATTAGCGACGACAAGGACTATCATAACACTCATATTATTATCATTAACCATATACGTAAATCTCGACTATGTATAACCTCAAATGTCCCAAAATGGCCATTTAGAGGTGGGTATCATGTTCCTGTCTTTCCGCTCCGTTCCTTCCTCTCTCTCATTTCCGGTGTCATCTCAGTTTACTTCAGCTCATAAACCGGCGGCTGTACTCCATCCCTATCCTTTCCATCCGTAGAACCACCAGAGACAGCCACAGAGCCCTCGATGCTCGCCTCCTTGGCGACCACGACAGCTTCTCCATCAGACGTAGAAGAAGTGCTACCATCCTCCAACTTCCGCAAATTCACCGGCCTCTCAGGCACCATAAACACCACCGCCGACGTCGCCGGAATCGTAAACCCAAACATGGCAAACGCAATGATCAAGTTGACCATAGGGGCGACCTGCGCCGCGCCAATGCCAAACGCCAAGCACGAGCCGACGGACTCAAAAGACCTGACAATACCCACCGCCAGTCCCAACGTCTCGAGATCATCGAAAAAGGCGCCGATGAGCCAGTACACAAACATGTAGTGACTTTCGTTCAGGAACCTCAAAACAACCATGGAGGCAAATCCGCGGCCGAAGCCTGGGTTGGCCCAGTCTAGCGTGACGGGGGTGCCGGCCGACTTGAGGTCGCCGTACAGCTTCTCGTTTGCGGTTTGCCAGCCGAAGGTGCCGAGCATGAGGACGACGAAGAAAGCCCAGGTGATTTTGGCGACGGTGGGGCGCGAGAGGGATTGGCGGTCGTAGAACCAGCCCCAGAAGATGTTGGCGGCTGTGGCGACGATGCCGGAGACGAGGGAGCCGAGGGTGCGGGAGCGGACTGAGAAGCTGTTTTCGTTGGTTTCGGTCAGTATTTGGTTTGAGGGTAGGTAAAAGGGGGGATGGGGGGGGGAGAGGGGAGGAAAGGGGAAGACGTACTACTTGGTCATATAAATGCCCAAATACGTGCTATTCCACTGAAACCCGATCAAAATCGGCACCAGCAGGTACATCTGCCTCCTCTTAAACAGACCCCAAATCTTCTTGAACTCCCCCTTCACCGTCTTATTCAGCGTCGGGTCCTTCAGCCGGCTGCCGTCCGGCTTGATCACCTTCTGCGGCGAGCTAACCAGCAACGCAAACGGCAAACCCAGACACTGCAGCGCAATCAGCACCAGGTAAGTGGTATACCCTACTTTGCCCCTGCCTTCCTTCTTCACGTTCAGCGAAAGCTGAATCGACGCGCCGAGCAGCTGGCCCAGCTCGCGCAGACCCAGCCAGATGCCCGTGAACTTGCCGCGGTTCTTGATGTCGGCGTAGCCGAGCGCGATGGCGCCCTCGGAGGCCCACAAGGCCGAGGCGGCGATGCCGCAGAGGGCGCCGCCGAAGAGGACGAACCACTCGGTTCCGTAGCGGTTGTTGACGTAAAGCGAGGCGGAGTAGGGCGCGTAGCCGAGGGTGCCGATTATGAGGACCCATTTGATGCCGATCTTGTTGGAGAGGATGGAGAAGAGAGAGCAGCCGAAGACCATGATGCTGTGGGAATTTGTTAACGTTTTTTTTCGGGG